>APFE030079780.1:79384-116708 GCA_000404065.3 Pinus taeda | reverse complement strand
TAGTTAGACTAAATACAACTAGTTCAACTAAGTCAAACTGAACACAACTCCATCAACTCCTCATTCAAATCCACCAAACTCAATCACTTGAGTTCTAACTGAAGTCCTTCATGCAATAGCTCAAGTAACCCACAAGAAAAGTGTATTTCCTTCTGGTAGTTGCATGTGCCACATCTGTAGCTTGAACTGAAGTGCTCCAAGAGAATAAGATAATGTTTATAGTCCAAATATTATTAAGAGCTAATAATATTCGATTGTTCTATTTTTAGTCTGGCAGTCTAAAAATAGACTCTGCCCATATGTCTAAAAATAGAGGTCCATCTATTTTTAAACATGACCAATCATCCACAAATAGCATCCTGCAACTCATAGACCATGATCCATATGTCTAAAAATAGACTTTGCACCAAAAATAGCCTGCGGGCCCACTTAGTGAAGGCGACTTCTTTTCACTAAGCGCCATCATCTTGTTGCATTTTCGACATTGCTTTTCGTAGTCTTGTTTGTTATAGGTCTCATTGAACACCAAGGATGTTGTTCCCCCAAGGGGGAGGGTTCTTTAACAACCTTGGTTAAAAATCCATGTAAAAATGTATAAGGCCATGGTTGATGGGAAATGTATTCCAATCTTAATGTTGGGCAAGACATCCTAGTGTGGGCATTAATTTTGGTTATTATGGCTAAAGGAAATTGGAAAAGGCAATGACAAAGGCTTTGGAAAGAAAAAATGGATTTTGGCACATTTATTTATGAAAATAATGGAAAATAGGAGAAAAGGAAGGTGAAAGGTCATAGGTTGCATGTGAGAAGGAAATTGAAGGAAAATAATGGAGAATGAAGAAAGTAGAAGCCTCATTAATAAAAAGGCTTCTGAGGATTAGTTCATGGAATTTTTTTAGTTTAGTTTTGGATCTCTCTCATTATTCTCTCTCTCTCTCACTCTTGGACACTTAGAGTTTTCTTGGAGAAATTTAGCATTAGATGAAGAAAGGAAAAGAAGGCAAGAGGAAGGAAGGAGAAAGCAAGGAAGAGCAAGATCAAGCAGCTACAACAATATTCCTTAAAGGTATTGATTTTCATGTGTTTTCCTTGCTAGATTTGGCATGCATGGTCTTGAATGTGATTATTTTCTTTCATGGCATGGTTTTTGCCAAGTGTGACAGTGTTTTCAGCCTAGCCTTGCCATTTCTGGATATCCTTGATGAGATGGGTTCTCATACTTCATTTGAGTTGGATTGATGGATGGATTCGAAACTGAGTGAGTTGGATCTCTGAAATGACAGACACATGGCCTAGTGGTCCCTGACTCAGACTATGCATCACAGTAAAGCCATTGGCCTAGTAACCCCTGAGCTAGACTGTAGGTTGCAGTAAAGCCAAGATTGTGTGCCTCAGTGGGCCTAGGAATCCTTGTCGATGAATGATGGGATTTATGGTAAATCCAAGAGGTGGATTTCTCTCAGTTGGGCCTAGTAGTCCTAGGATGGGATGTATAGTAAAGCCTGGAGAGTGGGTATCAGTGTAGGCCTAGTGATCCGTGTATCGGACTGTGGATTACAATAAATTGTGAGAGACTAGGAGGCAGTGAAATTCCTTATGGTGTAGGAAGATAACTCCAATAGCATCCATGCTTGTTTGGTTCTTTTTGGTTGGTTATGAATCCCACATTCATGCTTGGAATATGGCACAGGGGTGATTGGCTGAAGAAAGATGTGTCTTAGCCAATCTACCGTCAGGTCGAACGTGGTAGTCCCATCCCCGGTTGGTTTCTATATTCATTAATAGAAACTCATTCCATTGGTTTTTCATGTGTAAATATATTGGTTTATATGTTGATTCTATGTTTGATGTATTCATGGTATTTTTGTTATTATGTTGTTGGTTATGAGCATGTATTCTGACAGTGATAATGTATGTTTCTCCTCATGTTTCTATTTGTAAATGAATAAACAATGTATATATGACCTAATAGATGGTATTGTGCCTAATGATGTAAAGGAATAATGCATCATGGTGAATCTCATATAAGTATGAGACCCCTATGCTTAGATTTGTTGTTTGGACCTGTAGATTGCATTAATGCCAAGTGTTTGACAGAATGTCAGTCCTAGTTGGGGATGGTCAGGCATAGTCATGGAGTTAGTTTTTTATTTATTAGTCTTGTCATCATATGTTTAATGGATTCTGGAAGTGACAACAATTTTTGGGCAGTGGCCAGAATTCTAGGCTTGAAAAGTGCCTTAAATTCTCTAGATTATGGCATAGCTCTGCTGGAAATAGTCCCTGGGCACAGGCATGCAGGCTTGTGGGAGTATTTAGAGATCTCTGGACGTTGGCATGCCCATAGCATGGGAGCATCTAGATGTTTAATAGCCTAAAAACCCAGTTGGATCTAGGGGCTAATTAGCAAAAAGGTTGGGATGGTCCCTAGGGGTCCTCTTGCTAATGTTGAAGGTATGTATGGTGTGTTTTCATCGGTTCCACTTCCCTAACATGACTCAGGAGGTCAAATCATATCATAGTAACTCCTCATCACATGTTTACTCCAGTTGGCTAGTTACTTGGGTAGATTTGGGAGGAGAACAGATCATGTTACATCACTAGTTGTAACTCCCACAATACTTTTGTTCTTCCTTTTAGCCACCCCATTATGTTGTGGGTTATGGGGTGCTATTAACTCCTGTCGAATGACTTCTGATGCATAGAATTTCTTGAATCTATTCAACATATATTTTCCATCAGTATCGCTGTTAAGAGCCTTCACTTTTGTGCCAGTGTCTTTCTCATCAAGTTCTTTAAATTCACAAAATTTAGAAAACGTCTGATCTTTATTATGTATGAAGAAAATCCAACACTTACGTGAGAAATAATCTACAAATATTACATAATACATGTGGTTGGTCGTGAAGGCTGTCAAGAATGTTCCACACACATTTGAGTGAACTCTTTTAAGGTTCTCTTGTGCTCAACTATCCTTATCATAAAAGGTGCCTTTGGTGTACTTCCCCAATGTACACCCTTTGCATGTATCTCTCTACTTTAGTGAACCCTTCGGAAGTCCTCTAGAAATGTGTTGCATGATCTTCAAAAGTTCATGGTGCAAGTGACCCAAGCATCTATGCCACAACTCACTGATGTCTTGGCTCTGCACCTTCTCATATTTTGTGCTCAAAGCAGGATAGTATTCTACATCCAATTTGTAGAGGTTCTTCAATTGAAACCTGATCCACTTCACTTGTCCTGAGGCTATGTGTTGTGAAAGAAATCCTTTCTATGGACATAAAGGATCCCTCTAGTCCTATGGGAGGATCTAGCAACAAAGTAGACAAGTACGTGCCAACTTTTCTAGTTTATATTAGAAAATACAAAGGAGGATAGATGACTTACCTCACTCTGATGCTATCACCCGTTGATGTTGTCCTCGATCTTCTCACTTCCAAGTTCAATCCTATATGCGCCATTGTGGATGAATACCTGTAAGGAAGATTAAGTGGATATGAAAAAGGCAAACATAGCATAATTCATTCTAACATAAACTATATGATAGATCAAGGAGTATCACACTAAATGACTAATGAATTACACACTTACAGAAGGAAAACACATAATGTATTATTAGTAGAAATTAAGGGAATCATACAACCACTTAAGCCTTTATGTTGGAAACCTCCTTTGGATGAGTTTCCAATTCCTAGCCAAGACCTTCAAGCACTCCTTTCTCCTTAGCAAAATAGTCAACTTTTAGGCATAGTTTGAGCATAGGAAGGAAACCAAGCAATAGCCAACCAACAACTAAAAGTAGATGGTAGGGATTTGATTTATAGGGAAGGAGAGGACGTTGAGGATCCATAAAAGGAGGGAGAGGTTCCACATTTCAAGGGGAATATCCATGAAAATAGGATCAAGAACCAGGAATGGGATGTCTCATTGTAATCCTCATTCAACTGCAACCAACTCGTTGTTCTCGAGACTTCTAGTAGGAGAAGATTTTCCTCCATTTTAGGAAAATTTTTTGAAGAGGGCCAACACAGATTTTCTTATTAAAAGTAGCGCTGCCAACACTAGTCACTACTTAGACAAAAGGTTACAAACACGGATTTTCCTACTAAAAGTAGTGATGGCCTTGAAAAATGAGGTTTTAGACAAATTTTCCATAATTTCTTCAAGTAAAATCTTCTTCTTTCTTCAAGGATGCTTCTGAACATGTTTCATGGTGAATACATTGTTTTTGACAGCTTTTGTCACTTTGTGACACTTGCAACATCGACAACACAAAGTGCAACACTTAGAATATGAGACTGGGAGTGTGACAAAATATTGTATAATAGATGCCTCCTAAATCATGAAGTAAGAATGGGAAGTGATGGATGAAATTCTTTAAAAATCAAGACAAGGACTTTGGAGAACCACCACCAGGATACCTAGAAATAAAACATAATACAATATATCTGACATCTCTAATGTAAGTATGTTCAAAGTGTAAGGATATAACAATACAGAGATCCACGGCATGGATACATCCATTTGACTATAAAGGATCATGTGCATGGATCCATGACATATATGCAACCATCTGAATAGAAGGGATCGTGTTTATGAATCCAAGGAATAGGCGCAACCATCTAAATAGAAGGGATCATGTGTACAATCATGAATACTTAATAACTCCATGCGACATTGATTTATCAGATGAAACCTAGGGTCTTCATCTCCATCCCAATCTAACCAAAGTACGAATATAAACATGTGAATAAATGGGTTGAAGTCAAACATGGTAGAAACCACCTGATTATTGGTCAATGATATAAACCGATAACAGGCATGAGCGAAACCACCAATGATGACAATGGATCTCAAGGTACAACAACACAATCTATGAGTGTTAACAATGAAGTTGAATTCGAAAACTCACATAATCATTCAATCGAAGGCTAGTGATGTGAACCTGACGTCGAATACGAAGAACCTGCCATTGAGGCATGCAAGCTCCAAGGTACTGAAAGGGAGTTTCTAGGCCATCTTCCTAGATAATGAGGTGTAGTCGATAGTGTAGGTTTTAAACTTGTACATAAATTACCTGCATACGAATTCTAAAAATAGAAGATAAACAATGTCTAGAGCATAAAATATAAAACAGATATACATAGAGATTTTCCCCTGGATCCCAAAACCAGGACTACCAGATTAATTTTTCATTTTGTTCCTTTCAATGTTACAATACATATATATATATTATTATATATATATATTATATATATATATATTATATATTAACATGTTGAAGCATCCATAAACCCAATCCAATAAACCTAGATTAGAACATAATTATAGTTCTCTTGACCAAATCTAAAAATACCACGGACATAAACCATCATGCCCAAAAACCATGTGCGAAATCCATGCACAAAACATAGGTAGGTTTGCCCACCTAATATAGGGTCCAAAAAAAAAAAAAATCCTGGCATGTTATCCCAAAACCCCGTGCAAGGGGGCTACCCCCCTGCATTACCCCCCGTGCAAGGGGTTAACCGCCCCCCTTTTGATCTCCCAGCAACACTTGTGTGGCAACGTATAAGGGGGTGTGTCGCCACCCACCCCCCCCCCCCCCCCCCCCCCCCACGTGGGTAGTCGTGGAAAGAATATAACACAACCCAATAGATAGGAAGTGATCCATTGAAGGAGGCCCATAATGTTTCCCACATCATCAACATGAAACATAGGATTTTGTACAATTGGAAAGAGTGATTCAAGATTGTTGTAGAAAATTCAAATAGGGTATGAGTGGTTTGAATTTGTAGACATGATTTCTATTGAACATATTGGCGACAAAACTCCGAAATTTGGAAACATTCAACTCAAAATAAGATCATAGGTCATGGTGATAATATAATCAAATGAGAGGCAAACAGATTTTCCAAAACCCAGTAAGAGAACAGACTAAGTGAGGATAACCCAAATGTGACACGAGATACATATAAGTGTCATGTTCAAGAGCGACATGTTGCCTTTATTA
The DNA here is from genome assembly GCA_000404065.3 of Pinus taeda. NCBI lineage: Eukaryota > Viridiplantae > Streptophyta > Pinopsida > Pinales > Pinaceae > Pinus > Pinus taeda. Next base: position 110,695 of record APFE030079780.1, on the reverse strand, counting down.
AAAATACAGGATATATGTTTACTTCCATTTTTCCCCACTATTTCTAGTGAGTACCTCTTTATTTTTAATCCTAACATTGAAGAGGATACCATATGCTTGTATAATTTCATCCTTCAGATGAAACCATCCTAGTATTTTTAACGATCCCTAGGAAGGAGTAGCTTGGTCTCATCATGGTGCCAAGTCCTTTGTCATTTTAGTTTTACGATTCCAACGGAAGGGTAACTTGACGTGCTTTTCATGTTTAGAGAGTTTGAGAAAGAGGCAAAAAATTAAACTCTAAAGGCCCCTTTTTGTAGATAGTCTCTCTAATTTGAAAAGGTAGAAAACAATATTCAAGAGAACCTCTTAGCCATGTTTGACTAAGGTATTCCTTTTTCATAGCTAGTCTATCACAGTTCGGAAAAGGGTTAAACTTATACTGAGTAGACTTCTTTTCACTTACTTTTGTGAGTTCGAAAAGGCAAGTGCTCGAAAATATTTTCATATTTTTGGAGTCTGAAAAGAGTTGAAAGAGTACTCCTCCTAGAGGAACGAGTGGTATAAAAGGATAGCAACTAGTTCTATTCATGATGGAACTGCTCAAAACATGTAAAGGTCAAGAGGATGGCTAATAAGACCACTCATCACAACTTTTCCTCAGGCAAGGGTAAAACAACCAAGGCTCATCTAGGAAAAACAGGCTGATAAAAATGGCAATCATGAGAGGTAAAGTATAAATGGATTCATTTTTACAAAATCTTGAAACATGGGAAACTATGCTTGAGCATACTTGAAGATGGTTTCATTTTTTCACAAGCTTGAAACATGAGAAAACACTATGCTTGGATTTGGTTTCATTTCTACACAAGCTTGAAGCGAAGACAAACTATGCTTGAGATTGGTTTCATTTTTACACAAGCTTGAAAAAAAAGACAAACTATTATTGAGATGAGTTTGCATGCCCCCAAAATAATGATTCAATTCAAGGTACATGTCCCCCAAGCTTCATTTCATTCACCTAAGAAGACTACTAGTTACTAACAGGTGGATGGAATGAAGGTTCACTTATGAGATCAAGTGAAAGACTCAACTGGGATTTTACAACATCTAATTAAAGACTCGAATTGGAAGGGGATTTGTTTCATTTTTTAATGAGCTTGACACAGGAAAAGAACCATGCTCATGATGCCTTGTTTCATTTTTTACCAAGCTTGACACAAGTAATGGAACTCTGCTCTGACACCTTGTTTCATTTTTTAATGAGCTTGAAACAAGTAAAATATCTTTTCTCATGGGGATCTATTTAATTTTTTAACGAGATTGACATAGTAAAAGAACTATCCTCATGGGAACCTATTTCATTTTTTTTGTAGTGGCTAAAACCACCCTACAAAATTTTGCCTTGGCTTCGTTTTGGAGCCTCCCTACCAAACATCCTAGCAGCATGTCTTGCATTGTCAAGTACATAGGCTTCATTGGTTTTTCAGTAGATTTCCAGCTTGTGGATGTTAGTTTGATTCACTCCCCTCATAGGCTGCCACTCCGAACTTGGGCTAGTTGATGGCTAAGTAGCTCCCTCAGAAAATTGCACAATTCTGGAGGGGAGTCAACCTTCCCTCCAGAAATTGCGCAAATTTGTTGGGCAGCCTACTGGGCTCAGAAATTGTGCAATGCAGTCAGACAGTCCTCCTTGGGAAAATCGTGCAATTTGGCCCAGCATTGTAGCTCAACCCAGAAATTGTGAAAATCAAGTGGGTAGACTACAGAGCTCCAAAATTGCAAAGATCGGTCAGACAGGCTTCCCTGGAAAAACTGTGCAATTTGGCCAGCACTGCAGCTCAGCCCAGAAATTGCACAATTCTGGGCAGCAGTCACCTGCTCCTCCCAGAAATTATGTAATCCCTCTAGGACAACCAGCGCAACTCCTCCCATAAATTGCTCAAATCCCTCTCTCAGTGTAGTAGGTTATTTCATGTGCCTTCAAGTTGGTCGGTTCCCTCTGGGACCGAGCAAAACTGATTTGTATTCATGAGCTTCTCTTCTCAAGATAGAAAAAGGCAACATGTAAAAGGAATCCCTAGGTCTAGGGATCTATGTTTAGTAGTTGGAGGTTATATCCAAAGCTCATTTTAGAAACCTCTTGCCAAGTGTCACTTTTTCCTAGATTTGTGGCATGCGTGTCATAACCTTGATCTTATCAAAACTCATCTACCAGATGCTACAGAGCTCATTCCTCACATCGACCTTGCAGATCTAACATTCTACATTACATCTAGGAGTCTTCAGCGCTTTTAGCTTAGTTTTTTTAGGGTAATTCTTCTTTTCATATCTTGCACTGTGTTTCTGTCACTTTTTGTGTTTTACTTTGTGTGAGTGCCATCTTCTTGATTTCAATGAGCGCTTGTTTTTGTCTCGATGTATGTTAGCTTGTAGAAGCACCGTTTCAGTTTTCGTTTGCATCTCACTGTTGTGGCATGCATGACACCATTTTTTCACCGATGGTCATCGTTGCAGTGACCCATTTCACACACATGCATGTTTTCCTATTTTCTGAATCCTACACTTACTGTTTGCATGCATGATCATTCACTCTTAATTGCACTCAGTATCACCATGCATTCATATTTCTCATGTTTTTAGTCATCCATCAGTGGGTCTAGGCTGCCTTAACCTAACCTTGCCTGTCCCAACTAGCATTGTGCATTTCTAGAAGTGAAGGCTCTGCCTTCCCTCCAAAAATTGTGCAAGTCTAGCCCAATACTAACCTCCAGGCTTGCATTGCACAATTCTAAGAGGCAGTGCCATGTTGGCCCCAGAAACTTCACAATGCAGTTGGCTGGTTTGCATGCCACTACTCACTGAAATTATGCATTGCGCAGTTTCAGTCCTCATCAGGCCAGATTAGATTATGCATTATGGAGTTCCAATAGTCAGTTAGCCTCTCGACAGCTCAGACTGTGCCTTGTGCAATTTTGGTAGTCTGTCTCCCAACCTCCTGGTGAAAATTGGGCAATCCTCACAGACAATCACACATGTATGTTGCATGTCAGTCCTCTAGTTTGGCTTGGTATTTGACTGACATATTTCTCTTCATGAGTGTTTTTATGTCTCCAAGTATCATAGGTGTTCATTTTCCTCTAAGCAACACACGTACAATGGCTTCCAAGAGAGCAGAGTTGAAGACACCTTTCAGAGCACAACTAGGGATGAAGTCGATTAAGTGTCCATGAACTTGCCTATCTATGAAGGCATTAAGTTGTTCATGGACAAGGATATCAAGATGAAATGGTAGCAACATCACAGTGAGCAGCACCATCAGCAGCAGCAAAAGGTGGCACACCATCATGCGATAAATGCAAGAGGAGGGTTGTTAATAGCGCAGAGGCAGGAAAAAGTTGCAAGCTCAAACAAATCCACCTATGATGAAAGCAGCTTTGGATATTGATGGTATGAGATGATGACGTGACAAGAGGATCATGTGAAGGCAGAGAGATAAATAGAGAAGGAGCTGCAGGTGATGAAGTAGCAACTCAAGGAAGAACAGGAGTTGCACAGACGAGAGGAGGAGTTGCAACAGGAACAAGTACAATAAGAGGCGCAACATGCACAGACTGATGAAACTACACCCATACAGGTTATGGACCCATCCAATAGTTGGCATGGAGTAGACAAGGTGAGAATTGTTGTCGATCACATGCAAGGGTATTCAGGAGCATGGATTTCATTGTGAGCATGCATGTGATCCCACCCATTTCTCACACTCACCAAATCGAAGACAAGAAGTAAGTCTGGCTGAAGTTGAACATGTATTTCGATAAGTTGATGTGCATGGTCGCCAACACACACTTGGAGATCAGCACAGACACTATGCATCAGTATGTTGTTGGTCCAGTTGTACTCAAGAAAGTGATGCACATATTATCAGACGAGGTGGACAGAGGATCCATATTAGTGTACCCAGAAGCAACAGAGGCAAGTGTTCACTTTCAGCAAGGCGTCACCATTGAGCGCACGGACACCATCTCGGACAACCAAGCTTGGCATCAATTCGCCACCATCGATCATCGTAAGGATGTCAAAGAGTTGGCCTCACCACAACTATCTGGGTGTTAGTGGTAGCTTACATGGCTTGCTCAAACCTCTTTTGTCTCACATGGGTATGTGTGCAGATTGTATGTAGCATCTTGTCAAGTGGAATTTCAAGTGTTGATAGTTGAATGTAACAGTCATAAAGTAGTTGAAGATTCATGAGGGTAAGTGAACAACCACAAAGGAGAATGTCAAGGGGCACCCCACCCCTTTCTATATATCGCACCTCATAACTCATTATAGAGGCGTTTGATCAACCAAGCTTCCGATAGGAGTATCTTAGAGAAAACTTGGAGATACTGTAACGAGCCTTGGCTTCTCCACAGTGCAGAGCTAGTATATCTCTTTAGAGGAGCAGGCGGTGGTGACTATCACATTTCGCTAGTGGTTTGTCATGGTTGTACTATATGATTGGAACTTTCACTTTGTAATATAATAGAGCCTACACATTTCATGCATATGTTGTTATTGTATTTCAACTATCTTGTTTACTCTAATGATATATGTATCTGCTTATGCATTCATGTATGGACTCTTTCTGTATAAGTATGTATGAATCTTATTGAGATGTGATGTTGGTTTAACCCTCACTTTGGATTGTTAGCTTACTTTCTTTCCATTTTGTGATGCATATTTTATCGTGTGTTCCCTTCTCAACCACGTGCTTTCACATGTTTCCAAGGGGCACACTCACCTCACTTTCTGTGTGTTGAAACCGTTCATTCACCTTCCTTGGCCTGCTATGTATGTCACACCCTTTCTACCAACAAGGAAATCTTACTTGCCTCTATGCACAACCGCGGTCAAGGTGATACCATACGACCCACTACTGGGACGCCTACACCAAATGTTCTGAGGTCTAGTTGGGACTTCTTATCGGGGATATCCCCTGACATGTTGGCAAGTCCAGCACCACCAAAATTTTCACACTAGAAGGAGGGCCAAATGACAAGTTGAGTCATCACAATCTGTTTTAAATCTCTGCATATTTATCATGACTAACTACAGAGTTTCTCTTCCGAAGTGTATGTCTTATGGAAACAACTTTGAAATATTAGAAGAGCTTTGGGATATCTTGTCACATAAAACATACTATGGTGGAGGCTACGTAGCCTTTATTAGGCACACGGTCAGCATTGTAGGCTCATGCGAAAGAAATGGAATCTTTAAAGAATACATGACCTGCGCGTTGTTCGTCTACACACTTCAAGGGCACCCAATGCACTAGTGTGTCACACTACCTAAAAAATCTATGCATTCTCTTTCTCATCTGGTCACAGAGTTAGACCATGCTTTCAATCATCTTGACCGTAAAGAACTCAATAAAGAAATTGTGGAATTACGAAAAGAACCCAATGAATTTGTTGAAGAGTTTCACACGCGCTTTTGTAATCTTACATAATGATTTCCCGAAGAAGAAATTGATTGGGAATTTCTCGATGGAAGATTTGAATATCTTCTTTACATATCGGAAAATCCACAATTCTTGAAATCATCTGAATCCCACTCAGCACACTTTGGTGATGGAGTTGCACAATCACAGGAAGGCACAGTTGTTGTCACAAGTGATTGTCTGCCTTCACCTCATCAAACATCTCCACCATCGCAAAGTGATGTGGGAGATTATGCACACACATCTATTGAACTGCCACATCCTCCCACCCCACCTGCTCTTGATATCTATGCATATTTGGCTTCCAAGCATGTTGGTTGGATTTGTTCCCTCAACCTCTGTCCCTGTGTTCTATTGATCCTCCAGATTGTAATGTCTTGTGCTATTATGTTCCGGACTCCACACTTGTTATGAACGAGGATCAAGTTGTCAACGGAGTTGGTGTTATGTAGCCAACCTGCACCATCATTCATGATGAGTGTGTGTGTGTGAATCTAAAGAACCTGTAGTGAAGGATGACTCCCTTCCATCTGTGACTCACCCGCTCTATCCTAACATCCCTCGTGATTCTTCGACTGTTGATTTCCCCTACGAAATCTCATTTCTGGATGTTTCTACTTTCAATTGTTCACAAGACATGTCAAATCTCAGTCTGTCATTACATTGTGGAGAGGACACATCTTCCTCTGAAATCTGTCTAATCTGTCATCTATCATTTCCGAAAACATAGAGGGTGAACTTCCTTGCTTCTCATCTACCCCTCTACATGATTCATCAAATCATGAGGATGCTGACAAACATCCTAAATTTTATGATCTTGGTTGTCGTGATCTCTCTACTTCTTCATTTGATCATGATGTTGATTCAATCGTTGGTGATCTGTCTAATACACAGGTCTATGATGATCTATATGTCAATGAAGTCGAAAGCCTGCAGATTGTCAAGGCACTTCAACCCAAGATGATGGTTATGTCAGGTCCTCGATGTCCTGAGGTTGGTTTCACTTCTAATCAAGAAATTGTTGAAATACCCTAGGCTCCTCATCACTCATCTGTATGCACTGAAGATCAATCTAACACTTAGATTTTGCTTCCTCCACTCGAACTACATGATCCCATCGCTCATGTATTGGAGGAATCTTACGCAACAGGCACACTTGCACAACGTAAGTGGCATACCTTTCTCACACTTTATTGCATATCGAAATCAAGAGAATGCATATTCTTAACATCTACACACAGTGTAGCACAACACAATGGAAAGTCCAAAGAGTGCATGTCATGCGCTTTCACTCATTTCTTTTCTGTGGACACACTTAAACCCGAGGTGTGTTTATATTCATCGTTATATCTTTCATGCTTGTTGGTTTGCACAACTGCATTGTTTGCAAACCATGCCTTCACCAACATCAGTCGACCAATGCACCGGTGGTTGCATTGGAAGTATCACTTTACATAAGCAGACCCATGCTCCCTTAGCTTAGGAGTAGGAGTAGTGTTTGCTTTTGGTTTGTTTTCTTGCATGTATGTTTGCTTCTTAACTTGCATGTTTGTTTGCTTGCATGCTTATTTTCTTAATGTCTTTGCTTATGCATTTACTTCTTCTTTTGCTTTGTTTTTTTTATATGTTTATTTCCATCCGTAGGTTAGTTTCACATGAAACCGTGTGCGACTCTTGAAACAAGTTAGGTAAAGTACAAGAGGACTTGTGCAATTATCAATACTTGGTTATCTGTCGTCCTGCCTCTGTATTAAGAACTTATTGTCTTCATTCCATGATACATCAATGGAAAATACGTATCGTTCAAAGTGAACCTTGGTGAAAACATAATGCTTACACGTTGACTAGTGTCACCTAATCTAGTCAGTTGTTTTTGGGTTAATCCTTGTCACCTCAGTCAAGTAGAGTAAGGTGAGGGCGAAAACCTTAACAAGCACGTCAGAGGTATATATAAACTAATTCTCTAAAGGAACAACATCTTCTTCTATCAATAAGTCGGGATCCCTCTTCCGTCTCTTAAATGAATAAGTGTTATGCACAATTATGAAAAATGAAAACTGTAAAAATGAAAATGTGTAAAAATTTCAAAAAAATTGAAAATGAATAAGGAAAAATAAGAGAAAGGTTTCATGTGTAGAGAGGTGATGCAAGTAACTCCACCGAGGTATTGACCAAGCTCGATGGCAACGGAGCGATGCTTGTGTTCCTGCTTGACTCCACTGGGTTACAGTCCAGGCATGCTGGCAGCGGAGCGACACTAGAGATGAAACTACAACTCCGACAACCATAGAGCTTGTGCACAAATATACCCCTCATCCCCAATCGAAAAAACTGTGTTGACTTGGCTTGGAATATGTGTTGACAGAACAAGATCTTTGCATATGCTACGTCTTATAATCAAGCAAGTGTGGAAACTAAGACAAAAAGAGAAGTGAACAATACTTCCAGAGGTGTTAGACTTGCTTTTAACAAACAAGGTCCATTCAGAGAACTAGAGTTCTACCAGTGTGTCGCCAAGTGTTGTAGTGGCTACAACCACCCTCCAAGATTTTTCCTTGGATTCATTTTGGAGCCTCCCTACCAACCATCCTAGCAGCATGTCTTACACTGTCAAGTACATAGGCTTCATTGGTTTTTCAGCAACTTTCCAGCCTATTAATGTTATTTTTCTTCACTGCCCTCACAGGCTGCCACTCCGAACTTGTGCTAGTTGATGGCATAACAACTCCCTTAGAAAATTATGCAATTCTAGAGGGGAACCAGCCTTCCCTCTAGAAATTGTGCAAATCTTTTGGGCAGCCTGTTGGGCTTAGAAATTGCGCAATGCAGGCAGACATTCTTCCTTGGGAAAATTGTGCAATCTGGCCTAGCACTGTAGCTTAGCCCAAAAATTGCGAAAATCAAATGGGAAAACTGTTGAGCTCCAAAATTGCACAGAGCAGTCAGACAGGCTTCCTTGGAAAAACTGCGTAATCTAGCCAGCACTATAGCTCAGCCTAGAAATTGTGCAATTCTAGGTAGTAGTCACCTGCTCCTCCCATAAATTTCTCCCTCTAGGATAGCTAGCCCAGCTCCTCTCAGAAATTGTGCAAATCCCTCTCTCAGTCTAGAAGGTTGTTACATGTGCCTTCATGTTGACCAGTTCCCTCCGGGTTCGAGAAAAACTGATTTCCATGCATGGTTTCTCTTCCTAAAATAGCAAAATCCAGCATTCAAAAGGAATCCCTATATCTAAGGATCTATTTTTAGCACCTGGAGGTTACATGAAAATCTCATTTTAGAAACCTCTCGCCAAGTGTCACTTTTTCCTAGATATGTGGCATGCGCGTCATAACCTCAATCTTATCAAAACTCATAAACTGGACACTGCAAAGCTCATCCCTCACATCAACCTTGCAACTCTAACATCCCACATTGCATCCAGGAGTCTTCGGAACTTTTAGCTTAGTTGTTTCAGGGTAAGTCTGCTTTTCATGTCTTGCATTGTGTTTCTATCACTTTTTATGTTTCTCTTTGTGTGATTGACATATGCTTGATTTCAATGAATGCTTGCTATCATTTCGATCTATGTTAGCTTGTAGAAGTATCATTTCAATTTTCGTTCACATCTCACTATTTTCGCATAAATGACATTGTTTTTTCACCGACAGTCACCGCTGTGGCGACCTCTTTCATGCACATGCATGTTTTCCTATTTTCTGAATCCTACACTTACTGTTTGCATGCATGATCATTCACTCTTCTTTGCACTTACTATCACCATGCATTCATACTTCTCATGTTTTCAGTCGCCCGTCGGTGGGTTTGGGCTGCCTTAACCTAGACCCTGCCTTGCCGAGCTAGTATTGCACATTTCTAGAAGTGAAGGCTACAACCTCTCCTCCAAAAATTGCGCAAATCTAGCCCAAAACTGACCTCTAGGCTTGCATCGCACAATTCAAGGAGGTAGTTCCTTGTTGACCCCAAAAACTGCGTAACGCAGTTTGTTGTTTTTCATGTCACTGCTCACTAAAATTGTGCATTGCGCAGTTTCAGTCCTCAGCATGCCAGAATGGACTATGCATTGCACATCTCCAGAAGTTAGTTAGCCTCCAACAACCTGGATTGTGCCTTGCACAGTTTTGGTAGTTAGTCTCCCAGCCTCTTGATGAAAATTGCGCAATCCTCACAGACAGTCACACATGTATGTTGTATGTCAGTCCTCTAGTTTGGTTTGGTCTTTGACTAATAGATTGCTTCTCATCAGTGTTGCTATGTCTCCAGGTATCAAAAGTGTTGGTCTGCCTGTAAGCAACATAGGTACAATGGCTTCCAAGAGAGAAGATTCGAAGACACCAGAGCACAATTGGGGATTCAATCGATCAAGTGTCCTTGAACTTGCCTATCTATGAAGACATCAAGTTGTTCATGGACAACGATATCAAGATGAAATGGAAGCAACATCACAACGAGTAGCACCATCAGCAGCAGCAGAAGGTAGCACACCTGCATGCGACAAATGCAAGAGGAGGGTTGTTGACAGCACATAGGCAAAACAAAGTTGCGCGCTCAAATAGATCAACCTATGATGAAAGCATATTTGGATATTGGGGCTATGAGGTGACGACGTGACAAGAGGATCTCGTGAAGGTAGAGAAAGAAATAGAAAAGGAGTTGCAAGTGTTGAAGTAGCAACTCAAGGAAGAACAGGAGCTGCACAGATGAGAGAAGGAGATGCAGCAAGAACGGGTACATTACGAAGCTCAACATGCATAGATTGATGAAACCACGCCCATACAGGTTATGGACCCATCCAACAACTTGCATGGAGCAAACAAGGTGAGAAGTGTTTTCGATTTCATGTAAGGGTATTCAGGAGCATGGATGTCATTGTGCACATGCATGCGATCCCACCCATTTGGCACACTCACCAAAGTGAAGACAAGAAGCAAGTCCAAATGAAGCTAAACATGTATTTCGACAAGTTGATGTGCATGGTCACCAGCACAAACTTGGAGATCAACACAAACACTATGCATCAGTATGTTGTTGGTCCAGATGCACTTAAGATAGTGATGTGCATATTATCAAAGGAGTTGGACAGAGGAGCTATATTAGTGTACTCGAATGCAATGAAGGCAAGAGTTCGCTTTCAGTAAGATGTCACCATTGAGCGCATGAACACCATCATGGATGACCAAGCTTGGCATCATTTCGCCACCATCGATCATCGCAAGGATGTCAAAGAGTTGGTGTCACCACAATTTTCCGGGTGTTAGTGATAGCTTACATGGCTTGCTCAAGTCTATTTTGTCTCACATGGGTACATGTGCAGATTGTATGTAAAATCTTGTCAAGTGGAAGTTCAAGTGTCAATAGTTGAATGTAACAGTCATAGAGTAGTTGAAGAGTCATGAGGGTAGGTGAATAGTCACAAAGGGGAATATCAAGGGTCACCCCACCCATTGCTATATATAGCACCTCATAACTCATTACAGAGGCTTTTGGTTAGCCAAGCTTCTGATAGGAGTATCTTAGAGAAAGCATGGAGAGAATTGTAACGAGCCTTGGCTTCGCCACAATGCAGAGCTAGTATATCTCTTTGGAGGAGAAGGCGACACTGACTGTCACATTCCACTATAGAGACTATTGGTTAGTCAAGGTTGTACTATATGATTGGAACTTTCACTTATTAATATAGCAGAGCGACACATTTCATGCATATGTTGTTATTGTGTTTCAACTATCTTTTTTACTCTAATGATATATGTATATTTTCTCTTACGCATGCATGTATGGACTCTTTTTGTATAAGTATGTATTAATCTTATTGAGATTTGTTGTTGGTTTAACCATCACTTTGGATTGTTAGCTTACTTTCTTTCTAGTTTTTGATGCATATTTCCTCGTGTGTTCCCTTCTTAGCCTCATTCTTTCACAGGTTTCCAAGAGACACACTCACCTCACTTTCCATGTGTTAGAACCGTTCATGCACCTTTCTTGGCTTGCTACGCATATCACAACCTTGCTACCAACAAGGACATATTACTTGCCAGGTATGGGTATATTATAAGCCTGTACCGTGATCTGAAAAGGCACGTAAGAAGGAAGATGATATCCATCCAGTCGACTCCAATCAAAGAAAGTGACTAAACTACTTGGAGAGGGTGCCATCAGAATGTGAGGACTGCCCTCTTGTGTTATGAGAATAGGAGGAACCCCCCCATGTACTGTGGGAATATGACGATCGCCCCCATGTACTATGGGAATAGGAGGATTTACCCCTAATTATTTGGAATCTAGAGAAACCAGAAGAATTTGAGCGGTACGAACTTCACTCTCTACAACATAGATACTATCAAATGAAAGTGGAATTGGGTCAACCATTTTTTCAACCATTGGTTGGTCGGAAACGGAATCATAGGATTCACTTCCAGAGAGAGTGGGATTGACCATAAATTAGTTCTAATCCAACAAAAGACGAGGTTGAGAAGAGGTAAGGTTATCCAACACGTTAGAGGCTTCATCCATATAAGGAGAAAGGTGAATAAGATGATGCCCTTCACATAACCTACAAGGAAATTTGACTTTTCCCTTTTTCCCATGGGATTTACTGTTACTAGTTGAAGGTTTATGACTAGCATGGTCTCTAGAGGTTGATGACAAAGGTCGATGTGAACTCATAGACGACACTTCTAATATCTTGGGAATACCAGGATATTCTCGAAGAAGGTGGTCACCTTTAAAAATCTTACAAGGGAATTTCACTTTACAGGGTTGATTGGAAGGATTTTCAACATCAATTGCATCTGTAGCAATGGTTTCTTGGTTGGACCTTTGCTTATTTTTCTTCTTCTTACTCTTCCTTTTCTTCTTCTTCTTATCCAATTGGTTACTAGCTTGCAGACTTTCACCAAACAAAGAGGAAGAAGACCAAACAGGCAAAGAAGATAAATAGTCAACTTTAGGATCAAATGGAGGTTGATATTGTTCAGGTGGAGGGGAACCCGATTAAGTAGTTTGGACTTTTAGAACCATAGGGGTCGAAAATAACCAAACTACAAAATCAATGGTAAACCTGGGAAGGGACAACGTTGCCATATAAGGAGCACCAACATTTCCAAAAGAAGGAAAAGGACTAGGATTCCCGTCATAGGGGTTTCCTCGGTAGGTGAACTCTGGAACTGTTGCCATTAGTCACAACCTAAGATCTACTAAGGCGTATTTCCATAGGAAGGATGTTGTTCCGTGGTCAATTAATTTATTTTAGAGCTTAACAAAAAATAAATAAAAAATGAGTAACTAGGCATAAAGGTTTACCAAGCAACCATGAACTACTATATACACCTTGGCGAACCAAGGACTTACCGTACGACAACCAATCTTCCCAAATGTTGTGTTTAGTGTATCTCAATATACAAGGCAGCAGACTCGCTTACCTATGGATGGATAGAAACTTATAGGGGACTCCCAATATCTACGCAACAATAGGTGGGAGTGCAGTCCATATTAGTTTTGTGTAATGTGTAATCATTTGATGAGAGCGTTCCTTTATACTTATCATGCATGGAGTGCCTCCAATATACCCGAAAGTACTAAAGAACGGTCCTATACACTTCCATATGTGAAATGGGATTTCAACCCCAGAATACAATGCTAGAAAATAATGACAACTCCTACGTTTAACAACGTTGGAACATGTCTCTAGCCTAGACCTCTAGATATTTTCGTCTATGTTCCAAATTCTCCTTAGGTTAGTTGAATTAAATTTTAATGTTGATCTTAGATTAAGTTTTAGTTTTAAGGATCAAAGATCGATGTCACTTGAAGATACCTATGATGCAACTAATATGGAAAAAAGATTATTTTCATTTCGATGAAAGCTATCTAGTGCAGGGAAGAAGTGCAAGCATTTATGCAACAATCAAGTATGCAACAAACAAAGCTTCCTAACTAGAATTTTCGATTTCACTATTCCAATTCACCTACCAAAAGTAAAATGATCCTTTTTTTTACTTTTCTTTTAATGAAAGAGAATGTACTTTTCAGATTTCAACACTAAGCAATGTAATCTATGCTTAATGATAATCCGAAAAAACGAAATTTCAATGCAATATAATCTAATGCAATTCGAAAAGAAAATTTTGAGATGAAAGCTAAGAAAATACAAATGTGATTTATTTTATGGTTCTCAAAAGAACTAATAATGCTTTAATTAACAAAAATTCATTATTCCTTCCAGACATACAAGCAACAAACAATAAATTTAGTTGACCTAATAACTATAGTCTCAACCAAAATCCACTTTCACTACTTCAAACAATGGGATGGGCTTTTGAAAACCAATAAGAAATCAACATAAATAATTCAAAATTATATGCATATAGATCAGGAGAACACTTCAAAGATCAAGACACACTAAACCTTTCTGATAAAAGCCCTAAAAAATATCATTTTTTGGATCAACGCTACTTTTATGGTCAAAATCTTCACTGATAAGGTGGATCAATGCTACTTTTATGGTAAAAACTCGTGCTGACAGGCTGACAAGGTCTTCAGCATGACTTTAATGGGAAAGATCGACACTGACAGCACGAATATTTCTGACAAAATGTGCGTCGAGCGAGAAATAATTAGGAAACGAGGAGAAATCCAAAGAGATATCTACACTTGACACTCTGAAGAATGTACTACTCATAATGCATACCCAAAATGACCCTAAATCACAGATCACAAGGAGGTTTTTCAAACTAATCAAAAGACCAAACATAAAAATGACATTTGAAGGGTTATAAGTTCTCCAGTGGAGTTGCCTTTTTGTTGTGCAGGCAATCCTTTCTATAGACAGAAACAATCCCTCTAGTCCTATGGTAGGATCTAGAAAAAAAACTAGACAAATACGTGCAAACTTTTCTAGTTTATATCAGAAAATACAAAGGAGAATAAATGACCTACCTCACTCTGATCCTATCACCCATTGATTTTTTCCTCGATCTTCTCGCTTCCAAGTTCAATCCTATCTACACCATTCTGGATGAATACCTGCAAGAAATATCAAACAGAGACGAAGAAGGCATACATAGCATAATTCATTCTAGCATAAACTATATGATAGATCAAGGAGTATCACACTAAATGAGTAATTATTTACACACTTATGGAAATCAAACACATAATGTATTATTAATGTAAAGTAAGGAAGCATACAACCAATTAATCCTTAATGTTGGAAACCTCCTTTGGATGAGTTTCCAAGTCCTAGCCAAGACCATCAAGCACTCCTTTCTCCTTAGCAAAATGGGAAAAATTTAGGCATGGTTTTAGCATAGAAAGGAAACCAAGCAATAGCCAACCAACAACTAACCAAAAGTAGATGGTATGGGTTTGATTTATAGGGAAGAAAAAGGAGTTTAGGATCCATAAAAGGAGGGAGATGTTCCACATTTCAAGGGGAAGATCCATGAAAGTAGGATCAAGAACCAAGAATGGGCGTTCTCACCCTAATCCTCATTCAACTACAACCAACTCGTTTTTCACGATACTTCTAGTAGGAGAATCTTCTCCTCCATTTTAGGAAAAAATGCCTGAAGAGGGCCAACATGGATTATCCTATCAAAATTCGCACTACCAGTGCTAGTCATTAGTTAAGAAAAAGGTTACCAGCACGGATTTTCCTATTAAAAGTAACGTTGGGCTTGCAAAACAATGTTTTAGACAAGTTTTTCATAATTTCTTCAAGGAATGTCTTCTTCTTTCTTCAAGGATGCTTATAAACATGTTCAATGGTGAATACATTTTTTTTACATCTTTTATCACTTTGCGACACTTGCGACATTGATGACACAAAGTGCAGTACTTAGGATATTAGACTTAAAGTGA
Source organism: Pinus taeda (assembly GCA_000404065.3). Classification (NCBI taxonomy): domain Eukaryota; kingdom Viridiplantae; phylum Streptophyta; class Pinopsida; order Pinales; family Pinaceae; genus Pinus; species Pinus taeda. The sequence continues at coordinate 95,373 of APFE030079780.1, read as the reverse complement.
GACAAAATAATGTATAACACTATGTGACAAAGGAAATCCTTTCCTTTTCTAAGTATCACACCGTAGCCACAGTCCTCCAACATAGCAATTGATACCAAATTATTCTTCAAACTTGAGCATACATGACATCTTTTAATGTGAGAGGAGAACCAAAATCCCTCTAAAAAGTAACAGTACCGATGTTGATCGTGTTATACTTTAAATCATCTCCCATTTCAATGTGCATATGGGGGTCCTTCTCCTCCAAGTCACTAAAGAATTCTTTGTTTTTGTTCATGTGGAAATAGGCTCCACTATCCAGATACCACACACTACCCATCACCGATGTCATGCAAGCAAGGACGGTGAAATTCAACTTGAATTGTGAAACAAGAGATTCAACTACTGCTCCTCCTAAGGGCTTCTTACCAGGCTTCTTGTGCAGGCACTTCGTGGCATAGTGTCCTTGCTGATAGTAAAAACATTTAAGCTCTGACAAGTCCTTATTCTTTATTCCCTGACTGGAATCTGATTTAGAATTGGATGAGTTCCCTTTCCCTTTCTTTTCCTTTCTAGCTAAGGCATAGCTCTCCTCATCATCGTGCTTGGATGAGGATCCATCTTTGATGTTTTACGGAATCTTTTCTTGCACCAAGTCAAACCATAAGCGCTCCCACTCTGGTAGCTTCTCCCTCCATTTACAAAATCCTATTAGTTGTGTGAACTCTTGGGAAGGCCTAGAAGTGTTAGGCTTGCCAAATCATCTTTAGCAACTATAACACCAACACTTCCAAGATCATCCGGACATTGTCTGAACTTGGTCAAGTACTTTGGTATTGTTTCACACATCTCCATCTTGATTTTTTTTTAGCTTGTCTTTAAGTGCTAGCTTCCTGTGGTTACTTATGTTTTGAAACAGGTCGGTTAAGGCCTTCCACATTTCATATGGAGTCTCCTTACCATGGAGGTTCAAGACAATATGATCTCAAACTCCTTCTAGGATAATCCTTCTTGCCTTTGCAACACATTTTCTCCACTCTGCCAGATCTTGAGCATCGGTTCCTGGAGGCTTAGAAATATCTTTGTCTATGAATTCCTTAAGCCCATTGTCTTCCAACATTGCCTCCATCCTGTCCTTCCATGAAATATAGTTCGAACTACCCTCAAGGGAGTATTCAATGTCACCTGAAGATACCTACGATGCAACTAATATGAAAAAATGATTATTTTCATTTCAATGAAACCAATCTAGTGTAGGGAATAATTGAAAACATTTATGCAACAATCAAGTATGCAACAAAAAAAGCTTCCTAACTAGAATTTTCTCTTTCACTATTCCAATGCACCTACCATAAGAAAAATGATCATTTTTTTACTTTTATTTTAATGAAAGAGAATGTACTTTTCAGTTTTCAACACTAAGAAATGTAATATATGCTCAATGATAATCCCCAAAATGATCTTTCAAAGAAATGTAATCTAATGCAATTCGAAAAGTAAATTTTGAGATTAAAGCTAAGAAAATACAAATGTTATTTCTTTTATGGTTCTCAAAAGAACTAATAACACTTTAATCAACAGAAAATAGTATTACTTCCACACATACAAGAAACAATAAGTAAGTTTAATTGACCCAATAACTAATACTCAACCAAAAATCCACTTTCACTACTTCAAATAATGGGATGGGATTTTGCAAACCAATAAGAAATAAAATAAAAAAAAATTAATGGAATATTCTATGCACACAGAGTAGGAGAACACTTCAGGATCAAGAAACACTAAACCTTTATGATAAAAACCTTAAAAAATATCATTTTTTGGATCAACACTACTTTTATGGTCAAAATCTATGTTGATAAGGTGGACCAGTGCTAATTTTATGGTAAAAACCCATGTTGATAGGCTAACATGGTCTTCAACGCAATTGTAATGGGAAAAATCGGCATTGATAGCATGACTATTTCTGACAAAAAACATGTCGAGCAAGAAAGACTTAGGAAAATGAGGTGAAATCCAAAGAGATACCTAGACTTGACACTCTAAGAATATACTACTCAAAATGCACTACTCTAAACTTAGTCAAGTAATTTGGTATTGTGTTTCCCTTCTCCATCTTGATTTTTTTCAGCTTGTCCTTCAATGCCATCTTCCTGTGGTCACTTCTATTTTGAAACAGGTCAGTTAAGGCCTTTGACTTTGCATATGGAGTATCCTTACCATCAAGGTTTGAGACAATATGATATCGAACTCCTAAGATAATCCTTCTCACCTTTGCAACATATTTCGCCACTCTATCATATCTTGAGCATCAGTTGCTGGAGGCTTAGGAATATCTTTGTCTATGAATACCTTAAGAATTTTGTCTTCTAACACTGCCTCCATATTGTCCTTGCAAGCAATAGATTTCGAACTACCCTCAAGGGAATAGCCAAGTTTCAATTTGTAGAACTACATCCTGCTGGCTCTCAAGTATGAGATTGTAAATTCGATTTCACCTGCAAAAGACAAACTCATATTCTCCTCTTGTAAAGTGATTTCTATTCTGATACCATGTAGAAATTCCTTGTAGATCAAAATTTCTAATTGTAATTTACTAAAATAATAGACTTGAATCTACTCTACTCATCAATGGAAACAATTAAACGATCAGGAAATCATGGAGCATACATGAGAAAGAATTCAATCAAAACATTACACAATGATTTCCTAGGGAAAGCCACAACTAAAAACCCCTACTATCTGTATATTTCATTAGTCAGAAAATATGAGAAGATTACAATTCTTTTCTCAAGCTCGAGCAACCTCTACACTATCTTTATCTGTCTCACAACTTCCTAGATAAGCCTATACCAATACTTAACGAATTTGTCGCTTTCCCAAGTCCCTATTTCCTTGTGTTGTTTCCTTGGGAATTATCCGCTATCAATTAGGGAAATTCCTTAATTCGAATTTTGCAATCCTCATAGGCCTTCCTCTAACTACATGCACTTCCTGTACAATTCAGATGATTATACAATTGATAATACATTGTCCCTGAACTCCAATCTCAATTGGGTAACTCTCATATCTGACATGCATGAGTTATTTATGAGTGAATCATCAATTAACTAGTTGAACACATGAAGCAACACCCCATTGTCTGACCTCTTACTAGTTCCTCCATGAATTGGAACTAGTTTAACTCACGTTAACTCAGCTAAACTGAATTAATTAATTACAACTCAAAATAAACTCAACCAAGGCTCCTATAATGTAGGAGACACTCTACATGACTCAATTTAGACCCTTAACTCAAATTAACTGAGCCAACTAAGTCAAGTTAACTTATTTATTGAATACAAGTTGTCATGTGAAGTGGAATTACAATTTTATTCCTAATTTAATCCAAGGACAAAATTAAATTAGGATTTTCTTATTGCATTTTCAACAAAACTGAAATTGATTGTTGGTAATAAAATTGGAAATATATCAAGGGTATCATTGTGGATCTAGTGATCCATGTGCATGAAATGTAATGTTTGGAGTATCGAGTTCACTTGTGATTATGGAAATTTGATAATGGATTATTTGAACCAATGTGCGCATAGTTAGTAGAATGGGTTGATTACTGCATGTTTATGCTACATGTGGAGAAAAAGAAAATTTCAACTAGTAGAGCTAATTACTATTTATTTAGAGTGAACGATTAGATTATTGTGTGGAGTTGTCGATCTGAGATGGAAAATGTCTTAGTTCAGAACATAGATAAAGAGAAAGGGTTATATTGTTGAAAGTGTAATATTTTTATATGCTGCTAATTTGATCTTATGAGCAAAGAATGGTGACCATATGTGAGGACAATACTACAGATGTTTGAGCTGCCAATATTTTTAGTTGTGTGTGCTATTGTCATATACTATCATGATAAATTGGTTTGGTTCCCATAAATGTTGTTGAGTTGGTGCTTAGATAAATAAGTTGGAGGCTACGAAGTTGCTAAGTTGGTATCAGCCAAGAGATTGATGTCTTTTGTGGGTTGGTGCCCACGAATTCACTGAGTTGGTGCTCTATTAAGGATTGATGTATCTCATAGGTTAGAATGTACAAAAGTTTTAGTTGGTGCTGATAAAACTTGATTATACTCTTTATATTATAAAAAAATTATTCCAGTTATAAATCTTTTATGTTGATGTTTTATTTTTCAAATGATTAATGTAGTGAATTGTTTTTTCCATATTTTAATATTTCATGAAAATTAAAGCTTTTTTAGAAGTTTTGGAGAATTGGTAATTTCGAAAGAGTAGTTGGCGTTATTACACCAGGTAAAACTATTTTATAAATGAATAGTTACAATATGTCTTGGACACTTGAACCCACATAGTAGAGGAAACAAATTGTGGTAGATGTTAGGTTTGATCTTGAGCTTTATCGAGATTATCTTCAAAGACATGAAAAGGTTTATATAGTAAAACTGAAGTACAAAAATAGATATTACATGAAAGTTCTGAGGAGGTTTAAATAGCTCTCCTTAAACTAAGTGACTAAATTACATAAAACAGAAATTATTAAAATGACGAGCTCCAGCATGTAACACCAGTATCTATTCCTTCATTCGTTATCTGAGCTCGTAGATATCCATCATCAGCTTGACTTCAGGAAGATGACTTGTCCTCATGCACAGTTGTCCTGTATACACTGCATTTGAAAGAGTAGGAAGCATATGCATGGATGAGTATGCAAGGCAACGTAGCATTAGCAACTGACTATGTGGCTTCACCAGATATCTCCAATATAATTCCCAGTCAAGTTTTGTTAACTGTTTAATCGCCTCTTCTCTCACTCTTAAAGTTTCTTGCCAGTGTGTTTCTAGGGTTTTGTTATAGAGGAGACTCCCAGGTCAGCATTCCTGTATAAAATTAGCGTGGTGAAAATTATCATTGATGGTTTCTGTTGGGAGCTAAGCTTGAATGTTTTTACTTGCCTTTTTATCCTATTTTCCTTCACATTTTCACTCCTAACTAAGTCATTTCATATCCTAAATCACACAGGTATACCTCTAATCATGTATTTATGAATTAATTAGTCATTGAAGCATAGCATAGGGGATTATGACCAAAGCGCTTGCTAAACTTCATCTTATGTGCAAACTTCCAAGTCAAATGGCTAAGTTTAAACATCGAGTTGGCAAAGCTATTATCGAACTGCAATTGTAATGGTAGAAATGATCCAGACTTACTCTTTTGATGTTTTGTATTCAGTTTTGGGCGTATTACATCCTTCATGTAAATCGCAGGCAACAGTTACCTTGATCTCAAGAGCTGTTTTTGTATAAGAAAGGATAGAGAGTTTGAAACAAGGGGTTGGAGACAAGAGAGTTGAGCTTTGTAACAAATAATTTTACATTAATAAAATTTATAGCTTTCTGACATTTCTCTGAGTTTGTGAGTTCATCACAACTCTGATGAGGGAATTGGGCCCACTCTCTTGATCAGGTGTTGTTGAGATAGTGTGTGCTTAGTTTCTTTTCGATGTATGTATTTATTTTCCTTGTTGTGATGGTTTGATGTAAATGTTGTGATTTGAATTGTTGTTACAGTTAATTATTACGGTCATTTCCATTATTGTTACAAATTAGTTCTTGTTGTTGTTTCCATTTTCTATTACAGTTGTTTATTATTTTTTGATGAATTCGCTGTCAATTATGGGTTGTACAATTGTTACCTGCATGTATTTTGTGCAATAGCCTTGAAATAACCAGCAGATCCTCGATTGATAATTAATGTGGGAAAGGGTTGAATAGTTTTATTCACACTTGGACACCAACATTTTGGCACCATTGTTGAAGAGGCTTTCAAAGGTAAAAGCGCACAGTCAATGTTGGTCACTAGATCAATCTCGTGTACTGGGGAGAGAAGTTTTCTTACTCTGCTCTAGGTTCCAAGATGTATTATTTTTGGTTTTTCTATCTTTGTTTCGATTGATTGCATATGGGCCACTCTCTCGCCCTGGGGAAGGAATTTTTCTTACCTTACTCCAGGTCCTAAGCTTAATATTTCTTTCCTTATTTTGTTTTCTTCTTTGCTCTTAAAACCTTTCTCTTGTCCTGGGGAGGCAAGTTTTCTTAACCTACTCCAGGTCTTGAGTCTAGAATTTTCTTTATTGGTTTGTTTTTTTTAGAATCACTCTCTCACCCTGGGGAAGGAAGTTTTCTTACCTTACTCTAAGCCCTAAGCTTACGATTTTCTTTACTTTTTCTTTTGTTTTATTTTCTATTCCAAACCGTTCTCTCACCCTGGGAGGGAAGTTCTCTTACCCTACTCCAGGCCTTGAGCTATGAGAACTTTTAATTCTTTAATTGCATGAATAAAGATCTGAATAAAATAATTAGAGGAGGACCCCCAAGGAAAGGAAGGAATGATTTAGGTAGGAACACCTACATCCAAGAAATCATTGCAAAAGCCAAAGCTGAAGCATCTTCATGAGTCGTTGCTAGGGTAAGGACTCACACACAGTAGAAGAAGAGGAAGTAGCAAGCAGAGGGTCAAAAAAAGAAATCAATCCAAGTGCACCTGCAGAAGGAAATTTGGGGGGATTTGCTTCATCGCGTGATCAGGGAAGTGTTGTTAAGCGACCTAAATCATTAGTTGTTATACAATAGGAACCTGTTAAAATTTTGAGTGATTATTGGAGGGTGTTCATGGCACGTCCAACCTCCTCAATTAAATTTCCAATAGGAGACATTAGAGGTGATGCACCAATGAAGCCCATTCCACTGACCACTTTGCCTAACTTCCATGGGCTTTCCTCAGAAGATCCAGATACATTTCTCTTCGAATTTGATATTGTCTGCAAGGGATACGACTATGTGGCTATTACTCAAAAATTGAAAATATTCCCTACCACTCTAAAAGGGACAGCTCTGTGATGGTTTATGGGTCTGGGTGGAAAATTTATCTCCTCATGGGAGGAGATAAAGAAATATTTTCTGGAGAAGTACCAAGATTATTGTAAATCACGGGATATAAAGGAAGAAATTTTTAAATTTATGTAGAAGGAAGATGAGAATATGGAGGATTGTGTGGAACATTTCAAATATACCCTTTAGAGATCTGGCCATAGCAACCTGGATAAGGATATCTTGAAAATTATTTTTCTTTGAGCCCTATGGGAGGACTCTCTAGAGATTTTGAATATAGTAGGAAAGGGTGATATATCTAAGGAGGAATTTGACTCTATTTGTGAATTATGCATTCAATGTCCGCGAGGGGATACAAGGAATAAGCAAGGGATTCGGACTTCCCAAACATCCAGCGGAGGAATTACAAAGGCAAAAATTGGGAACTTGTTGGATAACTTGAAAACTGACATCCTGAGTACACTTTCCTCTCAGATGGACACGTTACAGGAAAAACAAAATTAAATGGAGTTAGAAAGGACCATGGCCATCTTCTTCCCTCAGTGTAGGAAGAAACATACATTAAAGGAATGTCCATTAAGTACTGTGGAGACATTTGCAATATGTGAATAGGCTCACTCCACCAGTTCATTTCCATCTCTTCTTGGGCTAAAGGAAGTATTCCAGGGAACAAGTGAAGGAGTAGAGCAAATATACTTTATGGGTTCTAAGAAACCATGGTAGCCACGACCACCAAGCTCAAATCAAGGTATGTCTCATGACCTTTCTCAGTATTTTAGAAATTTAAATATGGGCCCTCAGTTAGTACCTTTTCCATAATCATGGCCTCAATTTTATCAATATCTGCCCTGGCAGTCTTAGTTCCCTCAGTCTAGTTCAAACCCTTCATGGTCTCAGAATTGGCGAGGGCCTTCCCCTTCTCCTGGTCAATTTCCTCAACCTATGCAACAATAGCAGTTACACCTGCCTTCCAACATTCCTTCTAGTACTCCTCCTCACCCTCAGCTTCCTATCCAACCTAATCCAAACCTTAATAATAAGGGTGTTCAATAGACTGACTCACTTAATCTTCCTTCATATAACATTTCTACCGCAGAATGTAATGAGAAAAATCTGTGATTTGGTTGGGTGGTGAATTCTCACACTTCACCAATTATCATTGGACATATTGAACACATATTTAATTAAATTTGGAAATAATTTATTACAAGGATAATGACTAGAATTGAGATTTTTCATTACTCTGAAATTCTAGATCCACCATTTAATTCCAAATTTAATGAAATATGTGTTATTGGTGATGAAGATCTAGAACTAGAATCCCAAGTAGTCGAGAATGAGTCAGATTAGAATTCTGTCAAACAACCCCCTCCTCATTCGGGTGCTACTCAGGGCTGCCCAATTGATCTGCCTTATCCCGATAGGTTATCCTTGAGTAAACAGAATCCTCAACCATAATTTGACCTTTTAGGGGAACTATAAAACCTTTTTGTCAAAATTCCCTTACTCCAAGCTATGAAGGATGTCCCTATTTATGCTAAGACAATTAGAGAATATTGTTCAATAAACCTGGAAAGAAAACAAAGGATCCTCTTACCATTCATGTTATGGGGAAGCTATAAGACATTATGCTAGAAAAATCCATACCCGTGAAATATGGAGATCCAGGGAACCCAATTCTGACAGTGCAAATTAACACGGTTGACATCCCGAATGTACTGGTAGATTTGGGGGCTACAATTAATGTTATCACATCTAAAACTGTGCTCACATTAGGTCTACGAAATCTAAAACCAACTCCTACTGTCTTGGAATTAGCAGATAGATGTACAGTAAGGCCGATAGGGAAATTGAAAGACATAACCTTTTTGTAGACTCATGGCATTATCTCGTTGATATTATGGTATTACATACAAAATCACCAACTGGTGGTAACCCTCTGATTTTAGGAATACCTTAGCTAGCAACTGCATACGCCTATATTAGATGTTGGTTAGGAAATATGGTGATATCTAATGGGGAAAATACAAAGAACCTTATTCTTTACCCCCTACAAAACCAAGCTCATCAGTTAAAACAAATTTAAAACAAAATTCCCTACCTTTAGAAGGGCCTAAAGCCGAAAACAAGGAAACCAAACTAGTCCTTACTATTAGTTAAGCCCTCTATTTTAAAAATTAAATGGAAGATGATACTATTAATACTTTTATCAGTAGCCCCCATGTCCTTTCTGATACAACTCATCAATTTCTAGAATTTGTTATGAGTTGTGAAACGCAGGAAACTATTGAATCAAGAATTGAAGATGAATATATTCCTATAATTACACCCTGTGGCAGTATCCCTATAGAAATTGAGCCAGCGAAGACATTGAATATTAACCCGAATCTTTCACCATCCCAGACCAAACAGCTCCTGAAAGTCCTTCGTGAACATAAGGAAGCATTCGCATGGGATTATACAGATATGAAGGGTATCCCTGCTGATTTAGGCACTCATCATATATACATTAAAGAATGTTGTCAGCCTGTGAGACAACCCCATAGAAGAATGAACCCCGCTCTAAAAAACATTATCAAAGACGAACTTCAGAAGTTACTATATGTAGGATTTCTTTACCCTATCTCAGATAGTTAATGGGTGTCTCCGCTAGTTATTGTTCCTAAAAAGAATGGTAAGTGGCAGATTTGTGTTGACTATAGGGAGTTGAAAAAAGAATCCTTGAAGGATCATTTTCCCTTACCCTTCATTGACTAAATCCTTGATACTTTAGCTAGGAAGAAGTTTTTTTCCTTCTTGGATGGGTTTAGTGGGTATAACCAAATCTGAATAGCTCCGAAGGATCAGGATAAAACCACTTTTATGCCCTCGGGGGACTTTCGCATACCGGGTCCTTCCATTTGGTCTTTGTAATGCGCCTGCTACCTTCTAGAGGGCAATATTAGGGATTTTCTCCAATCTAGTCGATGATAGTGTCGAGATTTATATGGATGATTTTACACCATACAGGGGATCATTTAAGGAAGGGTTGGAAAACATGGAGAAGGAGCTTAAAAGATGCATACAAATTCATGTTTCTCTAAGTACAGTTAAGTGTCATATTATGAGAGAAGAGGGTATAGTGTTGGGACACTTTCTTTCAGCTACTAGAATTCAAGTTGATTCAGCCAAGGTAGAGGTAATATTACATTTTCTTGTACCAAATAAACCGACATAGGTACATAGTTTTATCAGTTGCACTGCTTAATATAGACATTTTATAGAAAAAAAATTATAGAATAGCATTCCCACTTTTTCAGCTGTTAACTAAAGATGTAGAATTTTTCTGGACAGATGAGTGTGAAGAGGATTTTGCAAAAATCAAGGAACTAATCTTCCAAGATCCAATCTTGGGAGGTCCTAATTGGGAGCTCTTGTTTCACATCCACACTGATGCCTCTCAAACAACAATAGGAGCAATTTTGGGAAGCAAGAAGACAAGAAGCCATATGCGGTATACTATTTCAGCAAGAATTTGACACCTGTTGAATTAAACTATACAGTAACAGAAAAGGAGTTTTTGGTTGTTATTTATGTTATTAATAAATTTCAGCATTACATTACTAGATATCCTACTTTTGTGCATACCAACCATGTAGCAATCAAGTACTTGATGAATAAACCTGTAACTCTTGGGTGTGTCACAAGGTGGTTATTATTACTTCAAGAATTTGACATTACCATCATAGATAAAATAGGCAATGATAATGTAATTGCTGACTTCCTATTTAGCTTAGATACTAATAATGAAGGTACACCCATAGAAGATAATTTTCTGGATGAATATCTTTTTTCAATTTCTACTCACACTCCGTGGTATGCAGATATTGCTAATTATCTTGATACAGGAAAGGTACCCAAGCATTTGCCATACAGGGAACAACAGAAGATCTTTCATCATAGTACCCGTTATTCATGGATAACAGGATATCTGTTTTGTACAAGAATTGACCAATAGATCCAATGTTGTGTAGCGATGACATCTATGATGTCCTGAAAGGCCCCTGTGGGGGAAATGTTGCAGACAAACGAACCAGACATAAGGTGTTATAGATGGGATATTATTGGCCCTCCATCTTTCAGGATGCAAGAGATTATGACCGACGATGTGATATCTATCAACGGATGGGTCAGCCTTGTCAATCAAATGAAATGTCATTGTAGCCTCAAGTGGTCCTTGGACCTTTTGAGAAATGGGCTATTGATTTCGTTGGCCCATTTAATCCATCCTCATATTAGAAGGTTTATATTTTATCCTGCACGGATTATCTAACAAAGTGGTTTGAGGCCAGGGTTGTGGCGAAAGCCACAAAACAAGTTGTCTCAAACTTTTTGTTTGAAGATATTTTTGCTCAATATGGCACCCCGAGAGAGATAGTTTCAGATGGGGGAACACAATTTACATCACATATGATAGCAAGGCTTATGAAAAGGTATGGGATCAAGCACAGAATAACATCTCCATACCTGCACCCTCAGGCGAATGGCCAACTGGAAAGCACAAACAAGGTATTAGAAAACATTCTCACAAATATTGTAGCCAAGCATTGCCAGGATTAGGCTAAAAAACTTCTTGAAGCTCTTTGGGCATACAGAACATCATGGCAGGATACAACAAGGTTTTCACTGTTTGAGCTTGCTTATGGTAAATATTCATTGTTTCTAATAGAATTTGAGATAAATACGCTTAGAATGGCTCTCGAAGTAGGATTGGACCTTTCAGAAGCCCAAAAACATCAACTGGAATAAATAAATGAACTAGATGAAATTCATTTAATGGGTGTCAAGAGAGATATTGCGATTCAGAAGCAGAGAACAAAATGGCATGATAAATTTATTAAGAATAAGGTGTTTCATAAAGGGGATTTGGCATTACTATATGATTCTTGTTTGAAGGACTTTAAGGGAAATATTTTCTCTCGTTGGATGGGGCCTTACGAGATTGATGAGGTATTTGATAATGTAACTATCATACTTATCACGATTCATGAAACACATGCTTCTTTTATTGTAAATGGACATCGTCTCAAACTATATCATCATCTGACCTCTAAAGATGCCTTCATCAAACACCTCTCTAATAAATATGGTTTGAAGGTTGTCAATGCAGAGAATTCCTCCTCTGCATCCTTTGATTAAAAAATAATAAAAAAAAAAAATATTGTTACCACTCAATTGTTTTTTTGCAAGTACTACCACTAGTGTTTATATCCTATGGAGGCAAGAAAAATTTTCTAAGTACCTAATGTTGTTACTCCTTCAGTGTTGTTACTCCTCTGATGTTGTTACTCCTCCGGTGCTGCTACTCCATGGTGAAAATTTGTCTAAGTACCTGGTGATATTACTCCTTCAGTGTTGTTACTCCTCCGATGTTGTTACTCCTCCAATGCTGCTACTCCATGGTGAAAATTTTTCTAAGTACCCAATGTTGTTACTCCTTATTTTTCATTACTCGTCCAATGTTGTTACTCCTTTGGTGTTGTTACTCCTCTAATGTTGTTACTCCTCTGGTGCTACTACTCCGTGGTGAAAATTTTTCTAAGTATCCGGTGTTCTTACTCCTTTGGTGTTGTTACTCCTCTAATGTTGTTACTCCTCCGATGTTGTTACTACTTCGTCGTTCAAAATTTTCTAAGTACCAAATATTGTTATTCCCCAGATGCCATTACACCATCAATGCAATTACTCCTCTGCGGCTGTCACTCCGCCAGGTAAGTGTCAAGTATGTCCCCAAGCATACTTTGCGGCTTTGATTAGTAATTATTTTGACATGACTTGAGTTAACCGCGGATGGTCATTTTCAATTGGGGGGAGGTACAACTATATTTAAAGATGGAAGCACAATCAATTTCAACAATGATTTGCCGACGTCATCATAAAAATCTTGTGCCAATACGTCCAATCCATGATTTTTACCTTACTCTGCACATTTATCAATAGATACTAGATTTAATGAACCAGTCCCTTTGGAGTTTGCGGATTAATTACCATAATGGCTCGCCATTATTTTCATAACATATCGTGGATTTTTCCCATCTTTCTAAAAATATCCATTTTTACACCCCGCTATCACCATTTCCTATGCCTTTCTGCAAAAATTTACTTGTCGATACTCCCTCGTAACGGATTTTCTGCTACTTCAAAGTGTTACTATTGAGCTATAGCAGAATGAGTGGAGCAACTATGAGACATGAACCTGAGAGTACAATTTTGGTCTGCATTAACACAGATGTATGGCATGTCTTTGTAAATGTGAGCTGAGATAGATATTTTGAGAGATTGTAGGGGTTTGACGAGACTGTTATATTTGAATTTGCATTGAACTTGGAAGAAAATCATTCTAGAGTTCGGGGTCTCAATATCCATGTCATAGAGGAAGCCATCTCGGTCGTCATTGGACTGCCATAGGAAGGGCAGAAGTGGTTTTCACGGAAGGCTCCCTTGCCAGAGTCCCCAGAAGTATTTTTACAATTCAAGGAAACATCATTTCAAAAAGGAAGGGGGTATGATCGTAAGTCACTACCTTATCCCTAGGGGGAAGTTTCGTACTTCGTGTTAAGATACTTTACGTATGAAGGCCATTTTACAATGTTGTTCAAGTATCATTTTAAACTATTAGCATCCCTTCGGATCTAGAATGCGCAAATTCATTCGTTGAATATGCCTTTCTTCCTCTGGAAAATTCTTCAACTGATGGTGCAATCCACCCGTTGCTCTCAGCAAGTATTAACATTCCTCACGAATCATGGGTTGGTCCGACTACTGGTAATTCAAACACTGGCTCGAACTCCTGTACCTTGGACACAATTTGATGAATTTTTGGAAGAAGAACTCAAGGGAATTATACCTACATAAGGGGAGGATGGCGAAGGCTCAAGAAAAATGGAAGACGCCACAACCGATGTTGTTCTATAAGAACCAACATCACTTGTTGGCTCGGTCAAAATGGAAGATGCCACAGTTGATGCTTCTCCACAAGAACTAGCATCGCCTATTGGCTCAGTTGAGATGGAAGACGCCACAGCCGATATTGCCCCACAAGAACCCGCATCACCTGTTGGCTCATTCATGATGGAATATGTTACAATCGATGTTGCTCCATAAGAACCAGCATTGCATGTTGGCTCGGTTGAAGTGGAAAGGGTGGAAATTGAGGACATGGTTGATGTTGTTTCAACATCAATTGATAATTCTCGGGGAGAAATACCACCACCACTTAAACAAATGAATTTTAGGTCTAAAGAAGAGAGTGTAAGTGGTGTTGTAACACAAGAACCAGCACCACCCATCCAAGAAAACTTGGGGTCCGAAGTAGAAATTGTAAGTGGTGTTGTCACACAAGAACCAGCACCACTGACAAAAGAAACCCTGGAATTGTAAAAGAAAATGAACCTACTTTAGGAACCATAGGGAGACTCGACTCAAACAGAAAATGCAGAAGTTGAGGGGCATGATTTAGGGAGTACAATCCAAACAGAAATGGGAGGAGATGTTCTTCATTCTTCCCTTCCTACAACTATACCAAGAGGGCGAGGAAATCTCAGACTCCTCAACGCTTGAAGGAAACAAAATTCATTCCCCCAATTTTAAAATTTGTTGGTACAAGATTTGATGCACTTGTAGAGGCAATCACTCAAGTGTCGACACTTGTCATTGCACAGATGGAACAATTTTGAAACATGGGCATCAACGCTGTTACAAAAGAACCCGTGCTGACTAAGGAATAGATTGAAGAAGTGGTTATGGATGCTAGCCCTATAGAACCACCAGGGGAAGACATTCGTGTTAACGCTACCCCACAAGGATTCGAGTCAACTTTTGTACAAAGAATGGATGACCGGGTGGAAGAGAAAGAAGGGGATAAAGATGTTGAGGATGGTATTTTGCAGGTTGCCAAGATAACTCAAGAATTACCGAAAGACGCAATGCCTACTAAAACTGACCCATCAAAGCCAGAGGCAGTTCTGGAACGCATGGGAGAACAAGCGAGAGAAAAACAAGTGGAGAATTTTGAGCCCCTAACCATGGTAATTCCAAAAGGAAATTGAGGGGACACCACTCAATGTTATAAGCAAATAGAAGAAGTGAGAGTGAAGGTGATCTTAGGGTCCTATAATAATAGGATTCATAATTTTGAATTATCTATGGTTAGCCTTGTAATATTGTACATACTTTTGCTTTTTGAAAAATGTTTTCCATATTAAAAATTAAAAGATGTAAAGAGGGTATGTCCTAAAAGAAATATCAAAGGACAAAAAGAATAAAAAAAGATCAAAAAATTGAAAAAATATGAACTCCAAACAAAAACATATCATGAAAGTGTGCAAGTCTAAGTGTCACTACTTTTTACTTTACTATGCAAAATAATGGTTGTGTGTAGCTTGTCATAAATGCCTCAACCCGTGATAGTCAAACTGTTTAATCTTGACTACTTCATGCTTTAAATTTCATGTTTATAGATAGAGAATAAGGATCTAGCCAAACTGTTTAATCTTGGCAGATCAGTAGTTAGGTAGAGAAATAAAAATGTGGTCATAAGCTTAATCTGAGCCATTGGAAGATATAAGGCTAGAATTAGATAGTTTACTTTTCAAAAGAAAAAGGAAAGAAAGGGTCTGCTAGCTCAAATGCACCCAATAAAGTGAAGAAAAATTTTTAGGGTAAGTAAAGGGTAAGTAGAAGAAAGGCTGCAGAAATACAAAGTTGATTGGAGCATAAGCACATTGATCATGCTTGATCCTATGTTTCAATGTGCAAGAGCAGTTATGAAAGTTAAAGGATGTTCACAAGTTCATTTAATTAACTTCCACTCATTTCATTTCACCCCCCACTACATACTTACTAATTTCCCCATTATCCCATCATTTCTTGTTAAAATACCTTTTTCCCTTCATTTTGGCCCTCACCCCTTGGTTTCACACATTTCCCTAGCAAATTACCCTCCAAACTCATTCCTCTACCCAAAAACCCCTTTTCCCTAGTTTGAAAACCATTCCCCTTTGAAAAAATCATCTCCCCTTTTTAATCTCCCTATTTCACACAAAAAACCCATAAAACCCCCTTGTCCAAAGTT
>APFE030079780.1:54730-78963 GCA_000404065.3 Pinus taeda | reverse complement strand
CCACATTACTTTATTAACTCCACCATTCATACATTTCTCAACAAAACCCTTTTAAACCATAAAACCCCATATATCTTAAGTTTTTCTCCCTGCACTTTGTCTTAGTTAACTCCGCAATTCACCATTTTCTCGATATAAAAACCTTTTAACCCACCACCATGGTGTGGTTAACAAACCCCGCTGCATTTAACCCCAGTCCCACTATATTAAACCCACGCATTATACTTTTAACCCGCACCACTTATTCATTAAATAATTACAAGTTAAGTGTAATTATCCCCCGGGCCCCACTAATCTCCTCCTTGCAACTTCACCGCGTAATAGTCGTTAGATCTTTCATCCCCAGATCTGACAGCGTGCATCCATGTCATGCGCTCCCAACGTCTGACCTTTACCAGCCCGAGAGAATGTGAGATTCGTGGTTTTTCTCGGGCTCCTTTTGGTTACGTGGCAACTCCACGCTAACTCACGTGCTCTCATGAAAATACTGCCCGATGGCCAAAAGCGATGCAATGGCCTCCAAAACCGCCTCCCCTTGTAGGCCGAAACCATCCACTATTCACATTATGAAATTTCGCACCAATTCTAGCTGTTACCAGTTAAAACCTTGAAGACCCCGTTTTCACTCTTTTCGCTCATTTTTCACTAAAATCTGCCTAATCCTTCCTGCACCACCCTAAGCCTCTGCAGCTGAATTTCACCACGGATTACCTCCCAAACACGCTCTAGACTTCGTCCACAGTTCTTCCCAATTCAAATACAGCCTTCGGTCACCTCCTCTCAGACCTGGATTTTATTAATGAATTGTTTTATTTTGAAGGTGATTAGCAGAACATGAGCTTGGATAAACAGTTTTGATACTAGTTCCAAAACCTATTTACTCCAAGATTCGTAAGGAAAATGTATTCAAAATCCTTTATCCAGAAGGAAAAGACAATTATCACAGAGCAAAAGGAAACAATTTACACAATAAATGTTAAAACAGAGATGAAATCATTTTTACCAGCACAACAAAGGATTCTTACAAACTACTCTCCAAGAAACATTATCTATTCTACATAGTAAAAATAATTTTTACTAAAAACGCAGAAGCATGAAAAGTAAGTAAAATTTACAAAAAAAGGTAAAAATGAAAGCAGGTGGCAGAGCATTCATGGTAAAGGACTAAACAAAGGAGATAGATAAAGAAATACAGTTGTAAAACAAACATATGAAAGTGTATCAGTCGAAAGGTCATAAGTAAATATGACATCCAACGTGAAGACCAAACAACCAAGTAGCTTAAAGGGAAAAATATTAGAGACTAAAAGACAACGAAACCTAAATAACAGGGATAGCAAACAACAGTTCAATAGCTGTCTCTATCTTCTTGCATGAAGATATTTCCTTTTCCTAGATTAGTTCTCAATGCAGTTTGAGATATTTTGTAAGTACTTTTGTATAAATACTTCATAATTTGAAGTATTGAGTGTGGATTGCTATACATTTGTAGAGTTATTTTGATCTTAAACCTAAGGGTGATTGTACCAATTTTCAAGTCAATGGACTAGAGCAAGTAATAAGAAGATTGCAATAGAGGATTCATGAGATGAGCTATTGCAGTGAAGTCTTATTCTTTGTCTAATTTTGTTACCTTCTTATGTGTTTCATAAACTTAAATGTTATCTAAATTTGAACGAATTAACTGGAAATTTAACTCAGAATTTGTTTAAGTACACTATGTTTTGCACAGTTAGTCATTTATATGTTTTCCTCTTATACCTGGATTTGAGAACCCTTAATTGCTCTCCCATCCGGTTGACCTCTTTCACTTCTCTTCATGATCCGGCCTAGGGAACCCTTAATTGATCCCTCGATCTAATTGGAAACCATTTCACCATCAAGCCTTTGAGATCTGTAGTAACTCCTCTATCTTGCCCTATAGACATTGTTTTTAGAGCTTAATCCAGTCTTGTTTGTCTGACATTTGACCCCATAGCCCAATGGTAAAAGACGACCCTTTTCATCTAAGTAAGTGATCCCACCACCCAAATTCAAATCAAAATCCAAGTGAAACAATAACTAGCCTAAAATACAATAACTAAACAAAGTTAAATTAGAAAGAGAGAACCCTCTCTGAGATTAGGAAGGCTAGGTCCTGATCTCCAAAAGTGGTTTGTGGTTACCTCTATAATTTTTTTCTGACAACTTAGAAGAAATTTTGGAGTGATAACATCATTGGAGACCACACTGGGGACTTCGATCCTCAATCAAATAGAACTTTAAGGAAACCTTAAATTTCATCTTGAGCCCCTTAAGGTCATTTTCACAAGTTGTTTTTGAAAATTTCCATAAAAAACAGTTTAAAAAGTTAAAATTCTGGCTCCCAAGAAAACTCACTATACCAGGGAAAATCCAATTCCAAACCCTGCTACTATAGTTGATGACCCAGACAGAATTTTAAGAAAACCAAAAAATGTAGAAACTCAAGCAAGTAATAGCCAGTTAGTGAAAGAAAATTCACTCCCTGAGTAGTTGTCAACTTTAGAGGAAATTCCTTTTGATTTGTCATTTGACCTCTCATTATTTAGAACTAAATCTGAGAATGCAATCCATGAAACAGTGTTAGACCTTGATTTTGTTCAACTCATTGAATCAAAAAGGGTGATTATCCATCTAGATTTAGATAAATTTGTCTTGGAGACTTTTGACAAGTTAGAAGCTTTGACCTCTACATTGATAAGCCATATAGATGGTGCTTACCTTCAACAATCTGTTGAACTAGTTGCCCTTACTGCTGCTGCTTCTGAAATTTCTGCACAATCTTCAATCACTGTAAATACACCTTCATTTACCACAACCTCACCTATAGTAACCACCATAGTCCATTCCCCTAAACTATTTATTCATCAACCATCCTCACCATCATCTAGTTCATCTCCATCAGTTTCAAGCCCTTCCTCAAGTACCAGCGCTTTACCCCCTAGTCAAACCAGAATCCAAGCCATGGCAAACTGATATGCACCTCTCGTTTTACCAGCACAACTTCATCCCATGCCCCAAGATAATCAAACCAAAATATTTTTTTTTATGCTACTGGTCAGTACACTGCCCAATAGCATGTGAACAAAATGACTGACCATTTTGAGTTGCATGAGGAATATGAATCAGATGTCGAATGAGGTTGTTTGTCTCAACATTAACTGAGGATGTTAAGAAATGGTTCAAAGCTTTACCTGCTACCCATATTACAGACTTAGCTGCTTTTCATAGATTATTCCTTGATAAATGGGAGAGAAAGAAAAACCCCCTGCAAATACTTTCTAAATATGATAACATTAGAAGAGCTCCTAATGATTCAGTTCAAGATTATTTTATTAGGTTCAATAGCATCTACAATGCAATCCCTGCTAATCTTAAGCCTCCACCTAGCCTAGCATTAATCAAATTCCTTGATGGTTTTGACACTGACATGTCATACCATTTAAGGGAAAGAAACCCTCAAACATTGGAACAATTTCAAAGGAATGTTGTTAGTGTAAAGCAAACCTATTAGCCAAGAAAGCTAGAATGAGAAATGAAAAGAGAGCTGTAATTAAAGAGGAAACTTCCACTTCTGATGGAAAAATAGATAATTTAGCAAAGAGTGTAGAAAGAATAATGGATATATTAGAAAACATGGAAAAAAGAAACTCAATGGGAGAATCAACAACCACCCCCAATAAGAATCCACAACTTTAGGAAGAATCCTAATGCTGGAAAGAATGCTATAGTAGATCAGCAAATTGGGCCTCCCTTCCAGGAGAGCTATGTTGGGGGTTCACAAAGCCATGAAGAAGAGGATGACACCTAGATAAACTTTTTAGGAATAAACAATGAAGACACTATTTTTCTTACTCAAGAAGAGTAAGAGTTCTACATGCTACAACAATTGCAATTAGAATCTGGTGAGTCCTTTGACTTTAAACAAGGTTACGAGTCAATGATATATGAGGTTCACAAACAATATAGCTTAAGAATTAAAAAGAACAATGAATGTCCCACTAGAAGATCAATCCATAATCAAACTAAAAAGATAACAGAAGCTCCTGTCACTAAAATTTTACAAATCCTTCCTCGGGGAACACCAAAGACTTCTACCCTAAAAATTGTAGATATAACCTCCACTGAAAATCAAACTGAAACAATCACTCAAAACATTCCAAACAAGAGAAATCAAAGCAAAACAACTAAAACACGAACTGAAATGCCTAGTATTGAAAAACAAGATAAAAACACACAGACTGCATTTGTTAAGGAAGATCTCATCCAAGCAAACAAAGCTCATCTCCCTTTCAACATCAAAGCTGAAATAGAAAAATTAAAGATATCAGTTCCTTTGACCGAACTAATAAAGAATGAATCCTATAGATCACAGATAACTGAAACTTTAAATATAGGAGAAGGAGAAGATGTTGTCAATTTGAATGATGATCAACCTGAATTATTGTTTGGCCCTGAGGCCAACGGCATTCATCAACAAGGGGGAGTCCCTCCTTTCTACATTAGCCTAAACATTCATGACAAAATATTATAGTGCTACATTAGACTCAAGGGCATCCCATAACTTGATGCCAAAAGCAATCATGGAGAGACTAAACCTAGACATCACTAGACCAAATAAGGATTTGTTTTCCTTTGACTCTAGCCAAGTTAAATGTCTTGGTTTGATCAAGTATTTATGTGTAACTCTAGTCCAGTGCCCAACAAAGAGTATTCTTATGGACATAGTAGTTGCAGACATCTCACCCAAATATGGAATGCTCCTATCTCGCTCATGGGGAGCAAAATTGCAAGGATCATTGCAATTAGATATGTCTTATACCACCATATCTATTTTTGGCCAACAAAGGAAACTATATAGAGAGACCTTCATGAAATACATGGTGAGTAGTGCAGAAAAACCACAAGAATTTCCTATATACTCCATGCATTCTGATATGGACTCTTTCATCTTGTACAATTTAGACCACGACAAAAAGGAAATCACAGCTGAAGAAATGAATTACAAAACTGCTGATAGTGAAAACATTTTTCATGAGTCCCTATGGCATCTAGATTTTAATGGATATGTGAATAGATTAGGGGCTGGTGCAAGAGTGTGGATCCATAATATGGAGAATAATAATTCTAAGGGACATGCATTCAGATTAAACTTCAAGTGTACAAATAACATGGCAGAGTATGAAGCTTTGATCTTAGGATTACAAATGGTTAGAAAACTTGGAGCCAAGAGAGTTTCTATACCTGGAGACTCAGAATTGATTATTAAGCAAATTAATAGTGAATACTCTGTAAACAATCCTAGACCTAGTCAATATAGGGAGATTGTCGTAGATTTGATTAAAGACCTCCTGGAAATAAACTTTGCTGCCATTCCTAGAAAACAAAATATGCAGGCCCATATTCTTGCCACTTTTGCTAGTACCTGCAAATTTCCCTTCCAACCCAACCATCAGTACACTGTAGAAGTGAGACATAGGCCTATCATACCAAACAATTTGAAGTATTGACAAATTTTCTCCCAGGATTCTCAAATTTATGACTTCATGAATGTTGAAGGTGAGTTTCAGAATTGTAAAATAGATACATACTATACAGTGGATAATGACATAGATGTAAATATTTTAGAAATAGGTAAACCTACTAATTTCACTAGATTAGAAGTAGATAACTTAGAAAATGTAGAAATAGAAGAGATAATTAATTATGATCCTAAAATTTTGAACCTTAAAAACAATTTTTTGCCTAAGGGATTAGTCCCCTTAGAAGATTTGTTTGATTCCAACAATGTAGCTAGGAAGCTGAAGCTAGAACCTTTGAGAGCAGATATAGAAGAATGTAACATAGGAACTGAGGAAAAACCAAAACTCATTAAAATATCAAAAAGCTTACCTCCAGATGAAAAGGTTAAATACATAAAGTTGTTTAAAGAGTTCCAAGATGTTTTTGCCTGGAGTTATGAATACTTGAATTCTTATGAAATCAGCATAAAATACCTCTCAAAGAAGATCATAAGCCTTTTAAATAGAAACTTAGTAGAATTAATCTGGTTCTTATGCCATCTATTGAGAAAGAAGTTAAAAGAATGTACGATGCTTAACTTATAGCTCCCGTTAGATACTCAGATTGGGTTTCAAACTTAGTCACTACTAGGAAGAAAACTGGAGAAACCAGACTTTGTGTTGATTTCAAAAATTTAAACAAAGTCTCATTAAAAAGACCTATCCTATACCAAAAATGGACCATATCCTTCAGAGGGTAGTAGGCTCATCCAGAATCTCTTTACTTGATGGATTTTCTGGATATAGCCAAATATTAGTTCAACCAGAGGACCAAGCCAAAACTGCATTTACTACTCCTTGGGTACCTTCATGTATTTGAAGATGCCTTTTGGATTAATGAACGCATGAGAAACATTTCAAAGAGATATGTATATAGCTTTGCCAAGGAGATCCATGATTTCCTAGTAGTATACCAAGATGACATCACAGTCTTTTCTAAATTTGACAATGAACACCTAGATCACTTGAGAAGAGTTTTCATCAATTGCAGAAAAATTGGGATTTCCTTAAATACCAAAAAGACACTCTTTGGTCTAGAAGAAGGAAAGTTTTTGTGACATATCATGTCTAAAGATGGAATTAGAATAGATATTGCTATAATAGAGGCCATTTTAACCATCACCGATCCTAGAAACATCAGAGAATTGCAGTCATTTTTAGGCAAAATTAATTTTCTTAGGAGATTCATTTCAAATTTATCAAAATTGATTAGAGAACTAAATAACATGTTGAGAAAAGATTCAGCACTTAAATGGATAGTGGAGGCCAAACAGTCCTTCAAAGCTATCAAGGAAGCCCTAACCAAGACTCCAGTACTTATAAGTCCTGATTTTCAGAAATATTTTATAATTTATTTTTTTTTTGCTTCAGAACACACCATTGCAGCAGTCTTGTTGCAAAAGAATGACCAAGGATATGAACAACCAAATGCATTTTTCAGTAAATCCTTAAGATATGCCACACTCAAATACAACATTATGGAAAAACAAGCATTAGCTTTAGTAAAGGCTATCAAAGATTTCAGAGTCTATATTTTGTATTCTCACATTATTTCTTATGTTCCAAATTTAGTAGTTAAGGACATTTTGACACAGAATGGGCCTGAAGGGAAAAGAGGCAAATGGATTGCCACTATATTGGAATATGACATATAAATAAAGCCTACTAAACTTATCAAAGGCCAAGGTTTAGCCAAACTCATGGTTGAATCGAACTGTCAGGCCCTAGATATTAATTCCATTGGTGCCCTTGATGATCAGGAAGAGATGGTGACTCCATAGATCAGTGAACCTTTTACAAATTCACCTTGGTATGCAAATATCATATTTGTATTACTAAACTTACAAGCTCATCCTAGTTTAACAAGAACTAAAGAAAGATTTTTTTAAATGAAGTCATTAAAGTATTGTATCATAGATAATGCTTTATTTTGGAAAGACATTAGTGGTATTATTTTGAACTGTTTACTGAAAGATGAAGCTGATAAAATTATGCAATAATTTCATGCAGGAGATTGTGGAGGACACTTGTATTGGAAGACTACCGCTGAAAAAATTTGAAGGGTTGGTTTTTACTGGCCCACCCTGTTTGCAGATGTTACGAAACATGTGACCTCCTGTCATAAGTGCCAAATATTTGAGGGAAAGAGAAACATTTTACCCTTTCCTCTTAAACTAATCTCCACATAAATGCCATTTCAACAATGGGGGTTAGACTTCACTGGAGAGATACACCCAGCCTCCTCAGCCTAGCATAAGTGTATTTTGACAGCCACTTATTATTTTACCAAATGGATAGAAGCCATCCCTTCTAGACAAGCCACAGACACTGTCATTATCTCCTTCCTAGAAAATAAGATCCTGTGGATGCCCCCAAAAGCTCATTACTGATAATGCAGCTGCCTTTAAATCTAAGAAAATGATAGATTTCTGTAACAAATACCACATCACCCTTGGCCACTCCACTACCTATTACCCTCAAGGTAATGGACTTGCAGAATCCTCTAACAAAAGCCTGGTCAATATCATTAAGGAATTACTAGAAGACAACAAAAAGACATGGAACAAAAATTTGGTCAATGCCTTATGGGCAAATGGACTAACTACTAAGAAGTTAATTGGCACATCTCCCTATCAGTTAGTATATGGGATGGATGTTGTTTTTCCATCTTCTTTGGGAGTGTCAGTGATGAAGATCATCCAATAATTACAGGTGGAACCAAATGATATCCAGAGAAGGATAAATCATACCATACACTTGCAATAGACTAGAGAAGACGTATATGTAAAAGCATAGGTAATACAGGAAAAAATCAAAAAGGTATTTGATAAAAAGACCAAAGTTGATGATTTTTACATAGGTGATAAAGTTCTTAAGTGGGATTCAAGAAGGGAAGACAAGGGAAAACATGGAAAATTTGACTTCTTATGTCATTTATGGTTACAGGGGTAACAATGTTTTTTTCTTGAGAGAGATAGATGGATTAGATCTACCAGGAGGACCTGTCAATGGTAGAATGCTGAAGCATTACTTTTCCACTGATTAACAATAGTTAAATTTACTTTGATCATTGTACATAACATTGCAAAGTTTAGATTTGATTGGATGGTGATTTTTTGAAGTTGAAGCATGGAGAGAAGGCACTGAGCTTTGAAGGTTTCACCATCATAAGTATGAATAAGGAAGAAATCATGAGAACAGTTTTCAGGGTAACTACAGTCACAATTCAAAGGCTACTGATCTTAGATTTCTTGACATGTCACCAGGAAATGCCATCCCCATGTGGAGCCACTGTTAGGGTCCTATAATAATAGGATTCATAATTTTGAATTGTTTATGGTTAGCCTTGTAATATTGTACATACTTTTTCCTTCTGCAAAATGTTTTCCATATTAAAAAATAAAAAATGTAAATAGAATATGTACTAAAAGAAATATCAAAGGACAAAAAGGATAAGAAAATATCAAAAAATTGAAAAAATATGAACCCCAAACAAAAACAGATCATGAAAATGTGCAAGTCTAAGTGCCACTACTTTTTACTTTACTCTGCAAAATAATGGTTGTGTGCAGCTTGTCATAAATGCCACAACCCATGATAGTCAAACTGTTTAATCTTGACTACTTCATGCTTTAAATTTCATGTTTATAGATAGAGAATAAGGATCTAACCAAACTGTTTGATCTTAGCAGATCAGTAGTTAGGTAGAGAAATAAAAATGTGCTCATAAGCTTAATCTAAGCCATTGGAAGATATAAGGTTAGAATTAGATAGTTTACTTTTCAAAAGAAAAAGGAAAGAAAGGTTTGCTAGCTTAAATGCACCCAATATAGTGAAGAAAAAATGTTAGAGTAAGTAAAATGTAAGTAGAAGAAAGTTTACAGAAATACAAATTTGATTGAAGCATAAGCACATTTATCATGCTTGATCCTATGTTTCAATGTGCAGGAGCAGTTATGAAAGTGAAAGGATGTTCACAAGTTCATTTAATTAACTTCCCCTCATTTCATTTCACTCCCCACTACATACTTACTAATTTCCCCATTATCCCATCATTACTTGTTAAAATATCCTTTTTCCCTTCATTTTGGCCCTTACCCCTTGGTATCACACATTTCCCTAGCAAATTACCCTCCAAACTCATTCCCCTACCCAAAAACCCCTTTTCCCTTGTGTGAAACCCATTCCCCTTTGAAAAAATCATTTTCCCCTTATTAATTTCCCTATTTCACACAAAAAACCCATAAAACCCCCCATAAAACCCGCTTGTCCTAGTTTTTTTAAATTCCCCCCCCCCCCCCACCCCGCTTACTTTATTAACTTGCCATTCATACATTTCCGACAAAACATTTTAAACCATAAAACCCATATATTCCTAGTTTTGTTTTCCCCCGCTTTGTTTTAGTTAACTCCGCAATTCACCATTTTCCTTATATAAAAACCTTTTAACCCACCCCCTTGGTGCGGTTAACAAACCCCACCCATTTAACCCTGGTCCCACTATATTAAACCCGAGCATTATACTTTTAACCCGCACCACTTATTCATTAAATAATTACAAGTTAAGAGTACTTATCCCCCAGGCCCCACTAATCGCCGGCTAATTTCCCTCAGTGTAGCTCCACCGCACGATAGACATTAGATCTTTCACCCCCAGATCTGATGGCGTGCATCCATATCGCGCGCTCTTGACGTCTGACCTTTACCAGCCTGAGACCACGCAATATTTGTGGTTTTGCTCGAGCCCCTTTTGGTTACGTGGCAACTCCATGCTAACTCGCATGCTCTCATGAAAATATTGCCCGATGGCCAAAAGCGATGCGATGGCCTCTAAAACTGCCTCCCCGCGTAGGCCGAAACCATCACTGTTCACATTATGAAATTTTGCGCCAATTCTAGCTGTTACCCATTAAAATCCCAAAGACGCTCGTTTTCACTCTTTTCGCTCGTTTTTCACTAAAACCTACCTAACCCTTCCTATGCCACCGTAAGCCTCTACAGCTGAATTTCACCATGGACTACCTCCTGAACACGCTCCGGACTCCATTGACAGTTCTTCCCAATTCCAATAAAGCCTTTGTTCACCTCCTCTCAGACATGGATTTTATTAACAAATTGTTTTATTTTGCAAGTGATTAGTAAAATAGGAGCTTGGATAAACAGTTTTGATACTAGTTCCAAAACCTGTTTACTCCAAGATTCGCAAGGAAAATGTATTCAAAAGCCTTTATCCAGAAGGAAAAGACAATTATCACAGAGTAGAAGGAAACAATTTACATAGTAAATGTTAAAACAGAAATGAAATCATTTTCACCAGCACAGCAAAGGATTCTTACAAACTACTCTCCAAGCAACATTATGTATTCTACATAGTAAAAATCATTTTTACTAAAAACACAAAAGCATGAAAGAGTAAGTAAAATTTACAGTAAAAGGTAGAAATGAAAGCAGGTGAGAGCATTCATCGTAAAAGACTAAAAAAGTAGACAGATAAATAAATACAGATGAAAGTGTATCAGATGAAAGTTCATAAGTAAATATGACATCCAGTGTGAAGATCAAACAGCCAAGCATCTTAAAGGGCAAAAGATCAGAAACTAAAAGACAATAGAACCTAAATAACAGGGACAGAAAACAACAGTTCAATAGCTGTCTCTATCTTCTTGCATGAAGATATTTCATTTTCCTAGATTAGTTTTTAATGCAGTTTGATATATTTTTAATAAGGAATTTAGACTTCTGTGATCCATAACATTGTTTAGAGGATTTTCGGCGAAATCACATAGATAATCATTTGTCGACGTGTTTCGAACCAACCAGTGTGGTTCATCGTCAGGACAAATTGATGAACCAGATCCAGCTTAGCAAGTTAAATAGTCTAAGCAGAGATTACAACGGCTAATTAATGGCTAATTTTGACTAAAAGACCCAGGTCAAAAATTAAAACTAAAATTAATATTATAATATTATTATTACTATATATAATCCATTTTAAGAAATTATATAACATAAATTCAAGGTTAGTTAATTTTTAATTCATTAATCTATTTATAATTTATTTTAATATTATTATATTAATAAATAATTTATTTTTAGGAAATTAATTTAATTAAGGTAAAAAAGAATATAAAATAAATTCCTAGTAAGTCTCTAAAAAATTTTTTATTTTATTAATAATATATATTATTGGTATAAAATTATTTATTTTAAATCATTTTCTAAATTTATTAAATAATATATAAAATTAAAATCTATAAACTTAAAGCGATTAGTTTCAAAAATTACTTTATTTAATTAATAATATATATATATATATATTATATATATATATATATATATATATATATAATCATAATTTATTAAATCATTTATTTATTAATATATAAATTAATTCATTTCATAGAGAAATAAATAAAATAAAATCAATAAATTAATTATTAAAAATATATTTATATATATTTATTTTATTTTTTGGGTTAGTTTCTAAAAAATATAATATATATATATATATAGCTAGGTATGAATTATTCATTAATTAATTAATTTAATTCATATATATATATATATATATATATATATATATTATATATATTTATATATTATATATATATATATACTTTAATAATACTAGGTAGTATAAGAAACAAGGTAAAAAGACTTTAGGGCTATACCAGCTATTATAATGCAAAGGAACAATAATAATAACAAATAACAAACTTTTAATGAACTTAGGGAAAAAGGACGACCACAGAATACACCACTAAGGAAAAGAAACAGGAACCCTAAGACTTTATAAAACAAGGACCGAGGAGGCTAGGAAGATATATTTTGTAAGTTCTTTTGTATAAATACTTCATAATTCGAAGTATTGAGTGTGGATTGCTATACATTTGTAGAGATATTTTGATCTTAAACCTAACGGTGATTGTACCAATTGTCAAGTCAACAGACTAGAGCAAGTAATAAAAAGATTGCACTAGAGGATTCATGAGATGAGCTATTACAGTGAAGTATTCTTCTTTGTCTGATTTTTTTACCTTCTTATGTGTTTCATAAACTTAAATGTTATCTAAATTTGAATGAATTAACTGGAAATTTAACTCAGAATTTGTTTAAATACACTCTGTTTTGTACAGTTAGTCATTTATATGTTTTTCTTTGATACCCAGATTTGAGAACCCTTAATTTCTCTCCCATCCCAGTTGACCTCTTTCACTTCTCTTCATGATCCAGCCTAGGGAACCCTTAATTGCTCCCTGGATCTGATTGGAAACTATTTCACCATCAAGCCTTTGAGATCTATAGTAACTCCTCTATCTTGCCCTGTAGACACTATTTTTAGAGCTTAATCCAGTCTTGTTTGTCTGACATTTGACCCCATAGCCCAATGGTAAAAGACAACCCTTTTCATCTAAGTTTGTGATCCCACCACCCAAATTCAAATCAAAACCCAAGTGAAACCATTACTAGCCTAAAATCCAATAAATAAACAAGGTTAAATTAAAAAGAGAGAGCCCTCTCTGAGATTAGGAAGGCTGGGTCCTGATCTCCAAAAGTGGTTTGTGGTTACCTCTATCATTTTTTTCTGACAACTTAGAAGAAATTTTGCAGTGATAACAGGTAGATTCGATCGACACCTGTGCTGATGACCAATGAGGCCCCACACCAGCTACGAGACCAGTGGAGGAGGTCAATGTCAAGCAAGAATTCATTGAACAATGTGCAAGAAGGAGACCTCCCCTTAAGGAAAGGTATCAGTCTCAGTTTAATGAACTTATGCAATTAAAAATAGATAATTTGAGATTGAGGAAAAGGGTGTTGTGCTTGCAAAGGGGAGCAAGAAGGTATAGGAGAAAAATTGCAATACTTAAGATTGGAACTGTCCCCTCAGCAACTCAGACCGAAGACAATCCCAATGTTTCTGGTGCAGTGCAAACATAACCTATAGGCCATTTATGGAAGGCTCGGGAATTCATTTTGACTGCCGAGATTTGGCAGGTTGTGGTTGTTCGTCTTCAACAAGGGAAAATTTTTATGAAAGATCACCAGGGAGAGGTAAACAGAGTTCGTAGCTAGGCTACAAAAATCATCATTGATTATGTGGACCAAATGGATAGGGAGAGGCAGAAATGAGAAAAATAATAGAAGAAGATCGAACAGGTAGAAGAGCAAGTGCGAATGTTGAAAGTCGATAAGGAGTAAATGTTTACCTTAACGCAGCTAGTAATGGCTTGTCACCCCCCTGCTCACAGTTATGCTTTGTTTCTCCATGAACAATACAGTCTTTTTTGCCTGGAAAGTATTCATCTTGAGATCAGCCATGAAATCAAATTCCCTATACAGTTTCTTTGCATTATAAGGCTTCATGATGTCCTAAACTGACACTTAATATGTGAACTATATATGCATGATTATTTCTTGGAAGATGACCAAGCATTCAACCCAGTCCCCTATGTAGGGGATATTCAACTGAGATCTTTCACGTCCTACACCATCAATCAAATCAAGTGGAAGAAGGTCATTGATACATTTGAAGCAAATCAATACGATAGGCCTCTTCTTATTCAAATAGAGAATTTTCAGCCTGACACTATTTATAATAGGCATACTACCTTCTTGAGGATTAAGGGGCATCCAGAAAAGAATTGGTAACTCAGAGATGGTGCACCAGGTTATGCATGACACAGGTGATTTCTTGTCAGGATGAGGCTCTGGATAGTTGTCAAAGGAGATGGATGTTGTCATCATCATCTGTCAGAGTGTGAGAACCTTTCAGGGCGCCTAACTATGCTAGAGCACTGGAAATATTTCACGTTATATTGCCTGCATCCATACTTGAGGGGTTCATTAGATGGGCTTGAGATTCCAGTTTCCCATCCTTTGGTTGCCATCATGTCAATACACTCTTGCCTATAATTTGAACAGTGATTGGTGGAAATATATCTTACTGACAGATGGATACAAATCCCCAGGGACAGATATGGCCGTAAAATATGATCTTGCTCAGCTGCAAGCTGATCACAGTCGATTTAACTAAGACCTGCGAAGGCGATGGGTTGCATGAGGACATGCAGAAAGACTAATTGGGGGGATATGTTGGGAGCTAAACTTTCATGTTTTTACTTGCCTTTTTATCTTATTTTCCTTCACATTTTCACTCCTACTAAGTCATTTCATATCCTAAATCGCGCAGGTATACCTCTAATCATGTCTTTATGAATTAATTAATCATTGAAGCATAGTCTAGGGGATTATGACAAAAGTGCTTGCTAAACTTCATCTTATGTACAGACTTCCAAGTCAAATCGCTAATTTTAAACATCGAGTTGGCAAAGATATTATTGAACTGCAGTTGTAACGAGAGAACTTATCCAAACTTTCTCTTTCTATCTTTTGTATTCAGTTTTGGGCTTATTACAGCCTTCATGTAAATTGCAGGGAACACTTACCTTAATCTCAAGAATTGTTTTTGTATAAGAAAGGATAGAGAGTTTGAAACAGGGGGTTGGAGATAAAAGAGTTGAGCTTTGTAATAGAGACTTTTACATTAATGAAATTTATAGCTTTCTGACCTTTCTTTGAGTTCATGAGTTCATCACAGCCGTGATCAGGGAGTTGGGCCCACTCTCCTAATCAGGTGCTACTGAGATAGTGTGTGCTTAGTTTATTTTCCATGTATGTAATTATTTTCCTCGTTGTGATGGTTTGATGTAAATGTTGTGAATCGATTTGTTGTTACAATTAATTATTATTGTCATTTCCATTGTTGTTACAGATTAGTTCTTGTTGTCATTTCCATTTGTTGTTACAGTTGTTTATTATTTGTTGATGAATTCTCGGTCAATTCTAGGTTGTACAATTGTTACCTGCATATATTTTGCGTGTTAGCCTTCAAACTAACGAGTAGATCCCGAATTGATATTTAATGTGGGAAAGGGTTGAATAGTTTTATTCACACTTGGAGACCAACAGTTTAAATGATATTATTTGCAGCATCAGTTGCTCTTGAAACTGCTCTTTCTGCCTACTTTAGCTTAATATCCCAATCAATAAAGAAGATGTCTTTATGAGATTCCTATCCTAGGAAGATCTTCTTCTCTGCCCTCTGGAGTATCCTACCATGTTATGTATCCTAAAATTTTATCATCAATCTCATTAAATATGATCCTCAGATCGGATGCTTGATTTATCAGTAAATCACTTTTCTTTCACATTGGATTGATGGCTAATAGCTTCTGATAGAACGTCACATGTTTCTTAGATAATAAAGAATTGAGTTCTAATGCTTATTTTATAAAATCCTCAATCTTAGGATTATCTTTCAACTAATATATAGAAAATTGCAGCTGTTGTATTTGACTATCTTTGGCACTTGTTTCTGCTTGATACTAGAGCTTCAATTGGTCAAAGCTTTGTTGTAATTGGGCCATCTGTTCCTGCATTTGATGGTCGACATGTTGCCTCTCTTCTACCAACTATTGCTCTAGCTGATGTATTCCTTCTTCTTTCTCCCTGACCAACTATTTGACTTCCACTGCTTTGTCAATAGTAGCACATGCATAAGCACCTGCAAACTATGATAGTTTTGACAAATTATCTGAAGGATCCATGGGGGTATCCTTCCATACTACATCCATGGGTTTGTTATCAGGATTTATTGATGATGATTCATCTGTTTTCATCCTTTTCCTCTATCTTTTTACTACAGCCTGATGCTTGGGACTGTAAAAGATATCAAGAGGAGGAATTTCCTCCACTCTGAGAATAATTTCAGTTGAAGGGAAGGTTGAGTTGATCTCAACTTCTTCTGTGGTAACAGCTTTGTCATTAGCCCTTCCAGTGAGTGAGCTTTGTATAGTGTTTTTGGCTGTGTTGAATGGTGTTTCCATTTCAACATATTTTTCCCCTTGTTGTCCTCTTAGTTGTTCATTAAATTGTTTCCATGCCTCATCTAGTTGATTTTTAGGAGGGGATTCATCTGTATGTACTTTAGTAGAAACATCTTCCACTTCTTTCTCCTTTGGGACCTTTTCAGATTCCTTCTCACTGTCCTTTTCTAGACTCTTCTTTGGGTTGGGCTTTGGGCTCTTCTTTGGGCTATGCTCTGGGATCTTCTTTGAGTCGTGCTCTGAGTTATGCTCTGAACTTTGTGTTCATTTATGCTCTAAATTTTGTTCAGAACCTTGTCCTGATTTTTTCTCTGAATGATTCTCGGAACTATGTTCTGAGCCCTTTTCTAAGCTTTTGCTTGAGCTCTGTTCCTTTTGAAATTTTGGTTGAGGGATCTCTAATAGATCCAAAGGGAACTTTTGTAACCTTTTCTTTCTGTACTAGTGGAATCAGGCTAACTCTTGTGGGTCGAATCTCAGAGTAGCCAAATGTTTCTTTGTGTAAACAGCTCAGTTGACTCAAACAAGTCATCAAAATCATCAAAATCACCCTCCTCATGACTGAACTATCTTATTTTCATTGAAGCAGTGAAGTTCTGTGCGACCTTATTGGGGTCAAATTGTCTACCAGGAATGGTGGCAAGATTTAAACATGTAATGTGATCGTTTTCAAGCTTAACATGCTTGAAATCATGTAATGCATAAACACCACATTGGAGGGGAAAGGAAGGCCAAAGAGACTTTTTAGATTCTTTTAGGGTCTTGGTTATCCCATCCCCTATAGTTTGGTAAGAAATTTCTCTAGTAAGCAGTTTGTCTAGCAGATATCACGGTAGAACATGGGGAGGTGATATGCTTCCAAAGACTCAGACATAAGTAAACAGTTCTTCCCCAAACCACCTACCTATTGGTAAAATATCAATCTTGGCCTCATCAGATAACCTTGGGGCCCTCTTGTCAAAATAAACTTGGTGGACGGGTAGCATAATTCCTTGGCATATTTTATAGAAATGGGTTTGTAAATTGGATTCCCACAAGATTTTGTGATATATGTGAATGGGGGTAGGATCTTGAATAGTACATTTCCACCCCATAGTTGGGAAACTGGAAGTGAAACGGACTGCATCCATAATGTAGGCACCCATAAAAAATGGTGGGACTATTCTAGTGGTGACATATCGGTGTTGTCTATATTCCTGAATTTGTAAGGCAATGTTGTTAGACAAGATAGTGCCCCAATCCATTATAAAATAATTTACTGCCACATCAATCAGGGGAACCCACTCAATAGAGATTTTGGTGATATCGACCTACCCAAACAATCTACACATCATAGTTGTGATATAAGGGTAGGGAGCAGTGAGAGATGATATAGAATACATACTCGATTTCTCATATTTGTGCTTGTTTGAATTGGACCTCCATTGCTTGATTGGGTCTGATGGTTCCTCATTCTCAACCGCGAAATGCATGAGGAAGTCTTTATCATACACCTTATGTGGGTCTGGTATATGATACATTCACTTCAAGTCTTCTGCTGTGAAGGACCCAATAACCATTTTCCTTGAAGTCTGGAATGCTTAGTCAACAATATTAACATTGTCTATTATCCATTTTACCATATCGGTGTATGGTAAAATCTTAGGTCTAGAAGAATTCTGTGAAGGAAAGAACTTGCAACTTCAAAGTGGGAGACTTCAGAAGAGGTAGTGGTGTTTGTTTTTTATTTACTTTAAATTATCCTTGGACCCTCGCTCCCTAGTAACTGGTACGTGGTTTCCCATGAGGAAGTACCGTTGTCGATAGTGCATGTCGTGTCTGAGAATAATGGGGTCATTTATGTTACACCATATGTAGAATATTGTGTAGCTTCTATTGGTTTCTTTCCTATCTTCGACTTAGTCATCCTGTTATGTAATTATTTATCAAGCAAAACCTGCAAATTGAGAATACAGAGGAATGAAGAGCAATAGGAGTTAAACACGGAAGCATACAAACACATAAGGCTATGAAATGACGGAAAGGGAAGTTTAAATGCAAATAAATCTAACAGGCCATCAAATCTCCTTGGACTTTTAAATCATAAACACCGTTAGGATCCTTTAATAATCGAAATCATGGCTTCATGTGATTATTTATTATTCATTAATATATCGCATCGCAAAAACTTTTCAAACAGTAAATAAAGCTTATTCTTCAAGTACCATGTCAATATGTGATAGTGATATCATTGTATCTATTTATTAAGTATGAGAGATGTGCAACTGCGATAATCACATTATCGCAATATCACAATCGGTGGTTTCAGGAGTAGCGGAGAATGGATATGGTCAAAAGATTTAAGCGATTGTGAATTTGCGAGAAGTGACATGGCATTGTAGCGAGCCCATGGGTTTATTATTAAGCGTGGCTTTTGTTCTTAGCCTTATGATTTTCCTTAGGTGCATTCTTTAAGAAATAACTTTATCACAATCGGGGGAATTGGTAATGATACAAGCGGGGAGCATGCTGATACTTTTGCGATTTATCTGGACACGACATTTTTTAAGCAGTGTGTTTTATTGTTTTTTCGAGTCCGGTAGCTTATCACATTTCGCAATAAGGATGTTCCTCAGTCTTATGCTATATTTCTTTTGTTATAAGGTTGTGATGCAGGGAATTTCCACCGTGAAGGAATATCATCAATACTTAATCTTTTTAAAGGAATATATATGTTTCGGTTCCTGGGGGCTATCTTTTATCGCAATCGTAAATTTTCGAAATGGTAAATAAAACTTTGTTTCTTTGAAACTTTGCGATATGTGATATTGTCAGGTTTTCTTTTAAACTAAGCCTTATTCAAGTCATTCAAGCTTTAATGATGATTTGTTTATTAAAAATCAAATTTCTTCTTAACAACAGCCCTAAACTAAACTTTATTCCTATGTTTTTCAATTTTTTAAGGGTCCCTATTTATTTATACAATAATCTCCCAAGTTGTTTATGTAAAATAAATGGGGGGTTGTTGCACAACATACAATTGGTGATTCACTGGAAGAACCAGTTGTCTCTGATATTAGTGAAATTTATAAAACTTTTTCTAAGTAAAAATAATTCAGGAAACGAAAAATATTTTTGAAATGTTTAGATAAGTAATATTACTCTGAACATAAAAAAAGACTCATTTAATGATAATTCTTTTTATATCCTCTTATAATTGAAAATATTTTTGTCTATATTAGTCCTTAGTTAGTTGTAAGATAAAGTAGGGAGCTTTTACAACTTAGCGTTTTTAATATACTCATTTGTCACAAGTAGAGCCACTGCTACCAACAGGTGTTCATAGCCTCGACAGGCTTACCTTTTAACCATCAATGATTAAGAATCCAATCCATATAAGGGTGCATTATTTAGAGATGATTTCAAAAGTATATATATATACTTTATTTTTATTTTTTATTTATTTACTTTTATTTTAACAACTTTTTATTACCTAAAATCCATTGTCCTGGTTTGGTGACCAAAAAGTGACAATGCCATTCACTGGTTGTAATTGAACTGAACAAGTTGTCTCTTGATGAGACCCCTTGTCTTAAGATTAAAATAATCATAAGCCATTACCTTGGTTTGGTATTCAGTGTTGGTAATGTCAATCTATTATTTCCCTATGAACATGGTAAGTAGGCTAGTGATTAGACCCCTTATCTTTTAAGGTTAATATATTTTTGAATTACACTCTAAAAATAGTAAATTTAATGGATGGGGAGAATCATTGACTCCTTAAGAGTTTTGGATGACAATTTTAGAGCTGGATATGCTTAGTTGTAAATAGTCTTTACTTTGTTAAAGATAACCTTTCTTGACTGATAATAGAAAAAAGGATTTTATAAAGTTGAGGTTTTCAAAGAATTGATAACTTCAATGGAAAAGAAAGTTTCAGAGCTTTATGATAGTTAGCTAATTTTCAAATGTTGTGATCATTTCCTTAAGAATTTCTACTTTCAAAGCAAAAGATCAAAAATATTTGAAGAGATTTTATTTGCAAAGCCAAAAGTGATGCTATTTAACATTATTTTTCTAAGAAAACACAAAAAGTAAATGCAATAATGTTACAATAGAAGATGTAATCTTCTAAGAAAATATTTTTTTCAAAATAAGCCCATTGACAGGAAGATAATCTCTCTTTCCTGATAAATCTTGCAAGATGAACGTTGATGGGCCTACTTGTTCAATAATTTGCAATGTTCTAAGCCACATTTTCTGGAATTTAGTATGCTTCCTTTTTCCTCATGTGCCTTGTCCCATTTAAGGATGAGATCTCGAATTTGAAAATATTTTGTGGAAACAGAACTTGCATCAAAAGAAGATTTAACTAGTTGTTGATGGCGAGTATGTGTAAGTTTGGTTTTCTCCTTTCTTCTTCTAGTTTAAGAACTTGAGATTTTCTTAGTTGTAATGAAGAAGGAGGTGTTTCTTAAATAAATTGGACTAGGGCTATTGAGAGAAGGGATAGATTTGAAGGGATGATAGGTTCTTTCCCATATACTAGATTGAATGAAGAAGTTCCTATTGAGGCCTTCTCCGTTATTCGATCTGCCCATAGAGAAAATCTCAAAGATTTATGCCAATTCTTTTGGCTCTGATCAAAATTTCTTTTGATAATGCTGGTTGATTCTGCTAAACCATTTCTTTGAGGGTATTAGTTAGCAAAGTACTTAAGTTTAAAACCCCTCTTAAGATAAAATTCAGTCATATTATTTCCTAAAAATTCAAATGCATTATCAAACATAAGTGCAGTTGGTAAGCCAAATCTAGTAATAATGAATTGATTAATGAATTCAATGATAACATCATAATTGGCTACCTTTAGTGGAATTGCTTCCACCCACTTAGTAAAATATTATGTAGCTGTAAGGATATACTTATGTTGCTTTGAGGAATGAGGAAAAATCTCACCTATGATATCCAATCCCCATTATTCAAAAGGTTGTTCAATTTTGACTAGTTACAGAGGTAAGGTAGGTTTCTGTTGCCTTCCAACATCAGTTTGACATATTTTGCATTTTCTTACGTATTCATGGGTATCTTTGAACAAAGTTGGCCAATAGTACCGAGCATGTAGGATCTTATGTACAGTAGTATCTCCTCCAAAATTTCCTCCAGCTGGTCCATCGTGGAGTTCCTACAAAATCTTTTGTGCTTCAAAATTTTCTAGACATCTTAATAATACAAAATCATAATTTCTCCTTAATAACACATCATCAATGATTTCAGATTGATTTTCTTTAATATTAAAGCCCTTTTCCTTTTTTAATTGAGTTCAGGAGGAGCATATCCATTTTTCAAATAGAAAATGAGATCAACATATTGGGACTCTAAATTGTTTAGTATTACCCCTGATATGTGTACAGTACTACATGAGTCCTCATTTGTTGGTAGGTTGGAAGCTCCTATAAGAAATTTGCAAAAGCCTTGTCCTTTGACAATTTTGGTTGGTCTAATGTCAATATCATATTCTTGCGAAGTTGTTACCCAATTTACCCTTTTTTCTCCGACTTCCCTTTGCATAAGTAATTGTCTCACTACTGGGAATGGGACTATTATTTTAGTATGAGTTCTTAGGAGAAAAGGCCTAAAGTCATTTACAGATTTGAAAACAGCAAAAGCTTGATTTTCCACCTCTGAATAATTTAGTTCAACAGCTCGAAAATTAGAACTAAATAAAGAGATGGGTGCTTTGATTTCTTAATCGTTAAGTTACGTTAAAACAACAGCATAAGATTTTTCAAAAGCGAATGTATACAAGATGAAATGATTAGAAAAATTTGGAGTTGTTAAAGAGGAAGCATTCATAATGGCATGTTTGATTAAATCAAAAGCTTCTCTTTCTTTATGTCCCCACTTAAAAATTGTTTTTTTCTTAATCATGGTTTGTAATGGTAATACAATTTGGGAAAATTTAGGGACAAATATCTTAACAAAATTTATCTGACCTATAAAAGACTGCATAGATTTTTTATTATGGGGTAAAGAAATTTAAGCAATTTCTTTTATTCTATTTGGATCAATACAAATTCCATTTTTTGATACAATAAACCCTAGAAGCTTACCTTCATTTAGAGAAAAATACGACTTCTTTGGATTTAATGAAATTCCATACTTTTTGCAATATTCAAATATCTTCTTTAAGTCATGTAAATGGTTATTTCTCTTCTTGGAACAAATAGTTATATCATCCAAATAAATGACAACAATTTTGCTTATCATACCTTTGAAGGTTATATCCATAGCTCTTTGGAAAGGTTCCCCTACATTAATTAAACCAAAAGGAATTTCCTGGTAGGCATAGGTTCCTCATTTACTCTTGAATGCAGTCTTTAATCTATCATCAAGATGGACCAAGTGTTGTCACTCACCCAAAATTTGTTTTTAGCTATCAAGAGGGTGCAAAAGAGTAGAAAATATGAAGCCATATCTAAAACTACATAAGCTCTCAAAGATAAATTGTACCCTCTCCATTGGATAGTGCTCAGAATAAGCTTTCCAACGGTATATGGAACTCCTCAAATGGACCCCAGAATTAGAAGATATGACAGGTTAAAGTTGAGGGTTTTGTCACTGTTGAAATAAGGGAGAAGAGCATATCAAGGTCTGGGAACATATCGCAAATCACAATAGGAGTTTTCTGAAAGCAGCAGCAGGGGAGGGAAGAGAAAACCAGCGATCAGCGGTCACCAATATCGTAGATTGGAGGTTCCAGCGATCCTGCATATTGGCGATCGCAAATGTCAGAGGTTCGAGAGCGATATCGACATATCGGTTGTCAGGGTCCATGGCAATCAAAGATCACGCTCATAACATCATGGCTTATCAGTGTGCTAGCAGGGTAACAACTCTAAAATATTACGATATTGCGAGTTTCAATATGTTAGTGTTGAAGCACCAGGAAGGCCGAAAGCAATTTACAAAGGAAATCAATGAAAATCCAAGGGCGGATGGGCCTTTTCTCTCTTGTCTAGAAGGCCACGTAACAGAATACCATTGGTCCCGATAAATCCATAGTAGCACTGATGTCAGCATGATGTGGAAGTATGACAGACACGTAATGCACAGATTCAACGTGTCGAGGGGTCGTAAGGGGCCAAGATAGGGTGACACTTGTCACCACCCACAAGGTGCCACGTGGCAGTGATGACGTCACATCGGCAATCGCAAATCGAAGGTTGAGGCTTATCGACACTTTTTAACGTATGGAACACATGGGAAAGTGCGATAAAGGGGCTCTGATAGAGGGGCTGTCCCACAGTCACATAAAGAGCTAAAAGAACTAGCGGCTAAACATTGAGGGCGATTAGCAATCGAAAATCAGCAGTTGTGGTGTGCATCAAAAAGGAATCGTCGATTGTGTACCTTCAATTGGAGGGCTCCGATAAGGGGACTAGAACACGGTCAAATAAAGAGTCAAGGAACTAGGGGTGATTTTAGGGGCGAATGTTCGCCCTTTGGCGAAATTAAGGGGTTTTAAATTTTTAGTGGGCGAATATTTTGCATCATAGTACATTTTTACAAATCACCTCAAATAGGCCAACTTATTTTAAGGGAGAGGGTAAAAAAGGTAAATTTAGCCCTTGAAATTAGGAGTTACAACCTTCCATTCGCCCATTTTCAAGAATAGGTTTTATTTAAGTGAATCCATTCGCCCATTTTCAAGAAAAGGTTTTATTTAAGTGAATCCTATGGGCCAAATACCATATTTATAAAAGAGATATGGTAAATTAATAAA
>APFE030079780.1:14747-54710 GCA_000404065.3 Pinus taeda | reverse complement strand
TACTTACTCAAAAAGGTATGGTAAATAAATAAAAATATAAATAAACTAGACGCATGGTAAATAAATAAAACCTCTTTTTATATTTAGTCCATAACCCTCGTTCTATTTATGAAGGCTCAAGAAAGAGGTTTATTTAAGTGAATCCTATGGGCCAAATACCATATTTGTAAAAGAGGTATGGTAAATTAATAAAAATATAAATAAGCGAGAGGTATGGTAAACAAATAAAACATTTTTTTTATATTTACTCCATAATTCACCTTGTATTTATGAATGGTATGGTAAATTAATAAAAATATAAATAAACGAGAGGTATGGTAAACAAATAAAACATGTTTTTATTTTTTTATATTAATACCATACAAAAAAACATTATTAACCCTAATATTAGTACTAATAAAAATAAAAATAGCACATGGTATTCACCAAAATGGCACATGGTATTGACCCATGGTATTCACTTGGAATGTAGCCTACTTAAATGGGGGAATTAAACCACAATAGATCCATCTTTACTCTGGATCTACTAACCCCCGAGAGGTATCAAATATCGTGATATGCAAACTAGCATAGAGTGAAAAAATATTTGATCCAATCAAGAGTAAAAATGGATGTTGTAATTTAATGTATGTTAAAAAATTTAGCTTGGTTAAAATAAAAATAAAATAAAAATCAACTATTAATTTGATTAATTTTTATAAATTACTAATAGTAATTTTTAAGCTCCAAGTTTATGATAACCCATGGTATTCATGTGAGCATAGACTATTTAAAGGGGAACTTCTATCTTAGATCCATCTTAATTCTGGGTCTACCAAGTGCTCAAAGGGATAAATATATTTCATTCCCCATAGAGTGGTAGATGTGGAGTTAAGATGGATATAGGTTGGTTTTTATGATAATGAAGATATTAAATAGACTTAGGAAATTATATTGTAAAAACATCTTAAGGTGAATGGTTAAAGCATAGACATTACAAGTATATTTGTATACTTCTGTTTTAAACTGAAACAAATCCAGGGCTAAAAGGAATGGATTGATTGCACTAGTCATCCTTCTATAACTTTCCAACATATGTTGGAGTAAACAGATTGTAATTTGGGTAATTTTTGTAATTGCAAACGGGAACATACTTGTGTATTTGTAGGGTGGTTACGAGGTCCCTGGAAGTGGAGTAAACATATTGTAATTTGGGTAATTTTTCTAATTGCAAACAGGAACATACTTGTGTATTGGCAGGGTGGTTATGAGGTCCCTAGAAGTGATGAATTTGAATTTTTCTTGGTTTTATATATAATATTAGGTTTTTTCTCATGCTTTCTGTGAATGGCACGGGTGAATTTTATCTTACACCCACTAGATTATCGATATGTAATTTGGGTAATTTTGATTTCAAAAGATATTTTAAAGAATGCAATGATTTCATTTGTGTATTCAATAAACACAAGATCTTATAATTGAGTAAAATATTCGCCATGCCTGGTGAGAGATTCGCCAAAAAATTATATATACATATCATATTATTGATAAAATTGCCTTCCATTTTTCCTATATACCATGGAGATTCGCCCATTTATTATACATGTAAATTTAGGTGGGGTTCTTAAAATTTTCCCTGCAAGGAACCAAGGGCTAAGAATAAAGAATGATTGGGGATCATATGTTTCAGGAGGATTCACCAAAGACGTTGATAGGAAATCACTGATTTGCCAACCTCCGATATTTGGCCAAGCACCAGGTCACAAACCCCTGGTCATATGAGAAGAAAGGCAGAAAGGGGGTAAACCATAAGGGGGCCTAAGGAGCGTCGGGACTCATTATTTGTAATGTCCTCTAGAATAAAATTCCTGATGCAATAATGTTCCGACAACATGGTATAGATTTTTAAAGGCAGTTGGGTTGGTAGTTGAGATTTTGAATAGAGGTGTGGAGCAGTGGAAAATCGATATGGGTTAATCCTGTAGAATCCCTTGCAACAAGAAACCAAGGACTACAAAGGTCATAGAAATGGATTCGACTACTTCACTTCACTTCTCATGTGAGTCAATGAATTTATGGAAGCTCAGGAGGACTTGACAATTCAACATGGAGGACCATGCAGAGGGAAGACGAAGTACTGCCCAGATGGCCTCTATTACTATACCATGACATAAAACTCACAATCAAACCACTCCCAGATCTGGAGAATGGGAGATTCAGGCAGTTAAGGAAAAAGCGATAGGGACCAGCTGAGTAGCTAGAGGGACACATTGTGGCAGAGAGGTGGCCTAACTAGGGGCCTTCATAGGAACATCAGAGGGATACTTCCTCCATCATCTTTCTGTTTTCCTTTTCTTTTCATTATTTTTGTAATTTCTGTCTATTTTCAAGAAAGGAATCAAATCCTTGGAAATCATTTTGGGAAGCAGAGCTATTGTAGGTCAAGGTAGCTAGCCAATCAGATAGCTAGCCCTTGGCTGAGATATTTTGTAAATGTTGATTCAAAGCCCCCCTTCTTTGTATAAATAAGGGGGAGAAATACTTAATAGAGGTTCCGGAATTCTACACCCAGAGTGGTCCAAATTCTATGGTTACATTTTGGTTCTAATCGATTTTTCATAAGGGACTCGTAGGATATATTGTTGAATGTAAATGGACTGGTGGATGGGACTCATTTTGAAGATTAATGAAACTCTTTGGTGATTCCAATCAAGGAAATGTGTAGTGTGTTTTCCCCTCTGTAAATCTCATTTCATATGTGTTTTTCTTTCTCTAAAATAGTGAAATGAAGTTGTTAAAGGTTTCTCTCAGATTCATGGATTTATCTAGGCTGCTAAATAGTGAACAATACCTATGTATAAGACAAAGTTACTTTTGTTAGTCTATAAGCTACAGTACATGTGTACTAGATATATTTACTTGTGTTATTTAATTAACCTGAAGTACCTGTATGAGCACAAATTTACTCATGTTGTTTGGCAATAAAGGTACCCATGAGGTATATGGCATGAAACCTTGACTAACACTCCACTCTTTCGGCTCTTTCATCTCCTCCCTCTTCCATATTTTTGTTGGAACATCACGGCTTAGGATTCTACATTTCAAACATCCCTACGCACTGATTTCCGTCCTCCCTTTCCTCCTCTTCACTTTACTGCAACATCAATATTAAGCTACCTGTGGTTGTGTGTCGGCCACCAGAACCAGATGTTTCTCTTTGAGGTTGGCCCGACTTACCCATGAACATTTTGATCCATGTATTGGATTGAGTTTACCTTGATGAAGGGATATTGAACCAAGCCCCCTTTTATTCTCTTTTTTAAACTTTGTGACAATTGGAGTGTTGTTGAAACCCCTCACTGATATTCTTCCATGCACTCCTCTATCTAAGATGTCCTAGGCACTAGTCTACAATCAACCCAAAGGCTCTCTCTAGGAAGCTTTCTATGTCTCCTGAAGCACCTGTGCTACAAGCGCCATTAAAAGCGAGAACACCAAGATCTCGTTATACTTTGAAAATCCATCAAGAAAAGACATTAGTTATGAACCAGCTATTGATTGCAGTGTTTGATCCATAGTCAGTAATGGGAAATTGTCCTTCTAACAAGCTTTGTTGAGATTTCTAAAGTCTATACAAATGCGAATGTCACCATTCTTCTTCTTGACAGGTACTAAGTTTGAAACCCATTTCGAATGCCTAACAGGAAAAGTAATCTTGGCTTTAAGGAGTTTATTCAACTCATACTTGATTTGACTTTCTAAATTGGGATGAATTTTCCTTAATTTCTATTGTACAGGTTTGTCATTCGATATCATGGGAATGGTATGTTGTATGATTGAGGTATCATATTTTTTAAGATCATCATAGTTCCAAGCAAAGATACCTTTAAACTTGTTCAACAAATGAGTAAAGGTTGATCTCTCATCAGGAGAGAGACCAAGTCCTAGATTGACGTTTCAAGGTTTGATATTAGTTCCAAGGTTTACTAGTTCAAACCTTAATTTTGAACTTTGGAGTTTAGAATTAGTAACCTTC
The DNA here is from genome assembly GCA_000404065.3 of Pinus taeda. NCBI lineage: Eukaryota > Viridiplantae > Streptophyta > Pinopsida > Pinales > Pinaceae > Pinus > Pinus taeda. Next base: position 50,695 of record APFE030079780.1, on the reverse strand, counting down.
TTAAATCTGTCCTTAAGATCATAAAGATCCTCGAGTTTTACAACATATTTTGGTATGGGATTTTCATTGGACTTCTGTTTTATAGATTATCATGCTCACTTTCATCAATTATCTGATCATCATATGACCCTTCAGATGTCAAAAAGCTTATGATATCCTCATCATCATTAAAGACTCACCAATTGGTGACATTATTGGGGATGGATGGTCAAAAAATTAATTCTATGGAAAGCCTATCTGGATTGTAATCTTCTGATGGTATAAGCCTGGATGTTATATTAGCCAAAAGGTCAGCACTTTCATTTTGAAGTCTAGGGATAAGAGAGATGTTGAATGCTAAAAAATGTGAAGTAAGATCCTAGACTAATGATTGGTAATGTTTTAAATGTCTAGAGAGACAATGAATGGTGTTTCTTACTTGTTTGATAACAATTTCTGAATCTCCAAAAACTTGAAGATATTTGATATCAAGGCCTATTCCTTTATACAAACCTTGAATCAATGCCTCATATTCAGCGGTATTATTTGTGAATTCAAATTCCAACCTACATGTTAGCATCTTTTTTTCTCCTTCTAGACTAATTAATATACAATCTGCTCCTGCACCATCATTAGATTTAGATCCTTCAAAATATAATGTCCAAAACAAAGTTTTAACTAATGGTTTATCTACATGATTTATACATATGGAAGAATTCGTTTGAGAAAAGTTCTCAATTTAGGAAGTAACAGAGCTATCCAAAAAAGGTGACTTATGTGCATTGAAATTTCCTAAAAATGTCTCAGCAGAGCAGTTTCCAATGATATTGTTGTTAAAAGCTACTGGCTCATTTTCATCTTGAAAATCAGTTACTATGTGCTTCAAATGCTTTTCTCAGTCAATTCTGATTTGATTTGGCTTTCCATTTTAAGGGAGCCACATGTGAGACCAATTTGTTGCAAAATAGTTGTGGAGCTTTTCAGACCAGTCTCTACTAAGAATTAAACCATAGAACTCGGGAATATCAGCAACCAATATATCAATTACTTGACAACCTTTTGGATTAGAAGAGAGTCTAATGGTGACTGAATTCATTTCTCCTAAGACCTCAAATTTTGTTCTATCAAGTTGCACAATGTGAAAAACAGACTTTTGGGGTGAAACATTTAATTTAGGACAGATTGTCCTTGGCATAATGTGTGAAGAAGCCCCTGATTCTATTAAGCAGTTGTACAAATTTTTATTGAAGATTTCATAAGTCAAGAGGAAATGAGTATGTGAATTGGATCTTTCTCCAATTAATATAGCATCAATAGGATTGACCTTATTTGATGAATCACTAGGAGGTTTACCCATTCCTCTGACAGCTTGGGATATCGCAGCAGCAAGAAGAGGAGAAGTAGGAACTACGTTTAATTCTTTCAGCAATAAATTTTGTTGATGTTTAAGCTCACTAAGCTCATGAAGAGAGATATTCGCTCTTGTTTTCTTCATGTCCTCCACTATGTTATACTCCATGGTATCAGTAACTACCAAGGTTTTAGATGAATATGGAGGATTAGATGAGGATGGAGTTGGTTGAGGAGATTTAGGAGAAAAATTTTTATTGGCCACTTTATCCTTGGTAATAGAGGTTGAGGGCTTTTGCTTTTGATTTGATTGTGTTGAATCAGCAAGGCCCTTACTCCTAGTGCTAACAAGTAGAGCTTCTTTCTCTTCCTCATCATTGGAAGTAGGGAGGATAAAATCCCACATTCCACGTACTTCAACCAATTCTTCGTCTTCGGTCTCTTCATCAGTCAATTTAGTTTCTTCTTCATCTTCATCTAAATCAAATTCAACATTGGATACTATGTTTGATGGTTGAGGATTAGATGGTTGATTCCTCTTGAAGGATCTAAAAGGTTTCTTAGAAGAGGATTTAGCTACCTGTTTCTTTATCTCTACCATTTCATTTGACATGGTTTTAAGGAATTTTTGGAAGCCTTCAAGATCAAAAGGATACTTAGGGGATTTCTTCTTTGATTCATCCTTAAATGTAACCTTTTTCATTTTCCTATCTTCTTGGGTTGTCTTCTTTTCCAGTGCAACTATTCTCTTTTTGACAAACAGGGCTTCTTTCATATTTTCTACCAAAGTAGCCTTATTGGCTCTATCTACAAAAATTTATATATTAGAAGGAAGAGAAGAAATAGACCACTCGATCTAGAAATCAACACCAGGGCTTGATGTGGCTGGGATTTTGTTTAGCAATTTATTGAATTTGGAATTGAAATCTTTGATGTTTTCACCTGACCTAGCTTTTAGATTAGAAAGATCATTGATAAGGGATGCCATTGTGCGGTCATCACCAAATTTGGCTAAATTTTTCTCTTCAAACATGTCCCAACTAGTAATAGATCCTGGTCATAATGAAAAATACCATGAGCCACTAATCCTAGGAGGGTGTAGGGAAATAATCTTACTACACAATCTTCTTCATCCACTCCATTAATATTAATAGCTAACATATAATTATGGAGATATTATTCAGTGGGAAATCCATCATCAGGATTAAATTTCGGCAGCCATCTTTCAAGATGCTTAGGTAGATCATGGAGGGGTGGTGCCATTTTCACAACTCTGGGATTAGCCCATGGTCTGATTGGTGATGGTTGTTTTGTTTGTTGTCCTACCATTATTGGATTTTGTGGGGAAGTGGATATTGAGGGAGTTTGTGTGGAAGAAGAGGTAGGCTGTATACTTGGGCTAGATGAACTAGCACCAGTACCTTGAGAAGAATGGATATTAAGAGGAATGAATGGAGGGAATGAAGGTGTTTGTGGAGGGTAATTTTATTAAACCTCACTAGTTGATGTATGTGACTCATATTTCTTAGTCTTCTTTCTAAAAGAAGGAAGAGAAAATTCAAATGGAGGAACTCCGAGCTTTTCACTTTGAGAACGAGTTAGAATCTCAGTGGGCTACAAAATAGAAGCGATACTTCCTTTAGATGCTTCAGATGGAACAATCTTTTATATTGAAATAGATATTTCATCTAATTTATTTATTAAATTCTGGACCTCAGGTGATTCAGGATTATAATCTGAAGAAGGTGCTTTAGGAATTGTACAAGGAGATTTCGGAGGTGACTGCTAAACTTCTGATCTAGAAATAGGAGTTTTAGATGAGGATCTAGAAGTTGGAGGTGATATTGAGGGGGAGTGATTCTTGGAATGGCTTGTTAATTTAGATTGAGTTCTATTTTACATTCATAGTCGTGGCCCTCATTCTAGCACCAAAATGTTGAAGCCTCGAAAATCGCCATAACAACATGGGGGGAAATCACCCAGTCAGGGACTTGAATATTGTCCCTTATCCATTTGGATTAGTGGCTCCGACTAGATATAATGGGGCCAGTTTCCCAATAAAAATTTGATAGGATGGAAGGGTGTTGATTACCAAAACTAAGAGATAGATGGGGTGGTTTTCAACTGAAATACATATATATTTAATCTATCTATATATTACCCAGGATCTTACTTATACTTATGCAATCTACAATTATTATCTTTAGTGTATGATAATGAAGCTTAATCAAACACTAATAGAAATGAAAATCCTTTAAAATAATTATTTTGATGAAATAGTTAATCAAAATAATTGTTAAACACATATCACATCAAATATCATTCAAACATTTGCTCATCAATGTATTAAAGATGATAGTCCAAGCATGTTCAAAAGTGAATGAATACAGAATCGCATGAAAAGAGATACATATAATAAACAATATAAAGAGAAATAGCTATCAATTCATAAACAAATAAATACACAATGATAGAAGTACCCGATGCATATAACTCTACTCATGAAGTAAAAATACCGAGTCTAGTCTTTTTCATTAAGATGGTTTCCAAAAGTACAAAAGTGCAAGCTTCTGAAAGCCTTCTTCACAAAACTTCAGGACTTTGATCCAGTCATTCTACTAGGATAAACTTTAAAAGTACAGAAGTACAAGCTTTTAAAGTGTTTACTTATAAAATTGGGGATCCTTTCTTCAAAGACATGAAAGGGTTTATATAGTAAAAATAAAGTACAAAAATAGATATTACATGAAAGTTTTGAGGAGATTTAAACAACTCTCCTTAAAATAAGTGACAAAATTACATAAAACAAAAATTATTAAAATGATGAGCTCCAGCATGTAACAGTGTCTATTCCTTCATTTGTTGTCTGAGCTCATAGATATCCATCATTGTCTTGACTTCAGGAGGCTGACCTATCCTCATGCACAGTTCTCCTATATACACTGCATCTGAAAGAGTAGGAAGCATGTGTATGGATGAGTCAGCAAGGTAATGTAGAATTAGCCTCTAACTATGTAGCTTCACCAAATATCTCCAATATACTTCCTAGTCAAGTTTTGTTAGTTGTTTAATCACCTCTTCTCTCGCTCTTAAAGTTTCTTGGTAGTGTGTTTCTAGGACTTTCATATCGGGGAGACTCCCAGGTGGGAATTCCTATATAGAATTAGTGTTGTGCAAATTATCATTGATGGTTTCAATGATATTATTTGCAGCATCAATCCATCTTGAAACTGCTCTTTCTACCTGCTTTAGCTGAATATCCAATCGGTAAAGGGGATGTCTTCATGAGATTCCCCCATCCTAGGAATATTTGCTACTCTTCCCTCTGGAGTATCCTTCCATGTTATGTATCCTAAAATTTTATCATCAATCTCATTAAATGTGATCCTCAGATCGGATGCTTGACTTATCGGTAAATCACTTTGCTTGCACATTGGATTGATGATTGATAGTTTCTAACATAATGTTGCCTATTGCTTAGATAATAAAGAATTGAGTTCTAATGCTTCTTTTATAAAATCCTCAGTCTTAGGATTATCTTTCAACTGGTCTATAGAAAACTGCAGCTGTTGTATTTGACTATCTTTGGCACTTGTTTCTGCTTGATACTGGAGCTTCAATTGGTCAAAGCTCTATTGTAATTGGGCTATTTGTGCTTGCATTTGATGGTTGACATGTTGTCTCTCTTCTACCAATTGTTGTTGTATTCTTTCTTCTTTCTCCATGACCAATTGTTTGACTTCCACTACTTTGTCAATAGTAGCAAATGCATAAGCACCTGCAAAATGTGACAATTTTGTCAATTTGTCTGAAGGATCCTGTTGTAGTGTCTACAACCACCCTCCAAAACTTTTCCTTAGCTTCATTTTGGAGTGTCCCTACCAACCTTCACAATAGCATGTCTTGCTTCATCAAGTACACAAGCTCCAGTGATTTTCTTATAGAAATACAACATGTCGATCAAAGCTTTATGCATACCTCTCATAGGTTGTTCATCCAGACTTGGTCTAGCAGCAGGCTAAGAAGATCCTTCAAGAATTTGTGCAAATCTGTAGGGCAACCATCCTTCCCCCAAAAAATTGTTCAATCCTGACTAGCAGCCTGCTGGGCCCCAGAATTGCACAATTCTGCTGAACAAGCTTCACCCAGAAAATTGTGTTGTCCTTCCCAGCTGGGCTGCTCAGCCTAGAATATGTGCAAATTTGGGCAACAGTCGGCTCCTCTGCCTAGAAATTTCACAAATCCTCTGAGCAGCTAGCCCAACTCCCAACCAGAAATGAGCATTTTTTACCAGGAGTTAAGCAGCCCCTTGCATGTGTAGCTGAGTTGATTGGTTCCCTCCGGGACTGAGCAAAACAAACTTTCATGCATGGGTTGCTTCTCCCAAGGCAGCATGCAAAGACATCCCTTGTTTCAGGGATTTATTTTTGGCAGTTGGAGGTTACATGCAAGGATCATTTTAGAAACCTCCCACCAAGTGTTGCTTTCCCTATATTTGTGGCATGCACATCACAACCTCGATTTTATCAAAACTCATCAACCGGATGCTATAGAGCTCATTCCTCACATCAACCTTGCATCTCTGGCATCCCACATCACATCTAGGAGTTTTTAGCACATTCAACTCAGTTGTCTTGGGGTAAGCCCACTTTCCATGGCTTGTGTTGCATTTCTGGCGTTTTTTGTGTTTCGCTTCATATGAACATTGTCTGCTTGATTTCAATGAGTGCTTGTTATAGTTTTGATACATACTAGCTTGCACTAGAACCGTTTTAGTTTTCATTAACATCTCACGGTTGTTGCATGCATGAAACTATTTTTCATGAACAGTCGTCGATTCAACGACTCACCTCACCCACATGCATGTTGTTCGATTTTTTGAATCTTTCATTCATTGTTTGCATGCATGATCATTCACTTATGCTTACACTCATTATCGCCATGCATTCACATTCACTTTTGCTTTCAGTTGCTCGTCAGCGAGTCTAGGCAGCCTTGGCCTAGACTCTGCCTCACCAGGACAACATTGCGCAATCCTGAGAGGGAAGGCTCTCTCTTCCTCTCAGGAAATGTCCATTTCTGCCCCAGTGACTGTCCTCCAGTCTTGCATTGTGCAATTCTAAGGAACAGTGACTGCTAGCCCAGAAAATTGCGCAATGCAGTCACTGAGCCTGCAACCATTTCCAGTTGTGATTGCGCATTGCACAATTCCAGCAATTAGCAGCCAGACTGGACTGTGCATTGCATAGTTCCAGAATTTAGTCATCCTCCTGATAGCCCAGACTATGCCTTTCGCAGTTTTGGCAGTCAGTCTCCCGACCTCCCGGATGAAATTGCGCAACCTTCATGATCATTCGCACAGGTATGTTGCAAGTCAGATCTCAAGTTCATTTTGGTTTTTAACTGAAAAATTTCTTGTTATGGGTGTTGCCATGTCTCCAGGTATCGCAGGTGTTCATATGCCTCTCAGCAGTACAGGTACAATGGTTTCCCAGAGAGTAGAGTCGAAGACACCGTTCAGAGCACACTTGGGGATGCAGTCGATCAAGTGTCTATGAGCTTTCCTACCTATGAAGACAACAAGTTGTTCGTAGACAAGGACATCAAGATAAAATTTCAGTAGTATCACAGCGAGCAACATCATGAACATCAACTGAAGGCAGCATACCGGATGCAACGAATGCAAGAGGATGGTTGCTAACAACACAGAGGCGGAACAAAGTTGCAAGCCCAAGAAGATCCACTTCTGATGAAAGAAACTTTGGAGACTTAGGCTATGAGGTGAAGGAGCGACATGGGGATCGCACAAAGACAGAGAACGGAATAGAGAAGGAGTTTCGTTTGTTGAAGCAGCAACTCAAGGAAGAACATGAGCTGCACAGACAAGCGAATGAGTTGCAGTAGGGGGCACAACATGCACTCATAGATGAAACCGCGCCCGTACAAGTTAAAGATCCATCCCAACAGCTGGCATGGAGTAGACATGGTGACCAGTGTTGTTGATCGCAAGTAAGGGAATGTAGCAACATGCATGTAATTGTGTGCATGCATGCAATCCCACCCATTCAACACACTCACTAAGGCGAAGACAAGAAACAATTCCAACTAGAGCTGAATTTGTAGTTGACAGTTGATGCACATGACCACCAGCACACACTGGCAGATCAACAAGGACACTATGCATCAATGTGTTATCTTTTCATCCGCACCTAAAAGACCATGCGCATGCTACCAGACGAGTCGGATGGAAGAACCATACCAATGCACTAGATGCAATGAGGGCAAGAGTTCACTTTAGCAAGATGTCACCATGGAGTGCATGCACACCATCACGGACGACCAAGCTTGGCATCATCTCACCACCTTCACCATCACAAGAATGTCAAAGAGTTGATCTCACCTCAATGGACCGAGTGTCAATGATGTCTAACATGGCTTACTTAAGCCATTTTGTCTCACATGAGCACATGTGCATTGTAATGAAACGTCATGTCAAGTGTAAGTCGAGTGTCGATAGTTGAATGTAATAGCCATAGAGTAGATGAAGAGTCATGAGGGTAGATGAAATATCACAAAGGGGAATGTCAAGGGTCACCCCACCCTTTGCTATAAATTGAACCTCATAACTCATTGTAAAGTCTTTTGGTCAGCCAGGATTTCGATAAGACTATCTTGGAGAGAGCTTGGACAATATTGTAACAAGCCTTGGCTTCTCCACTGCACAGAGATAGTACATCTCTTTGGAGGAGCAGGCAGTTGTGGTTGTAATGTTCCACTATCGGGACTAGTGGTCGGAGATGGATGTATTGTATGACTAGAACTTACATTTCTTAATATAACAAGAGCCAACACGTTTCATGCATATGTTGCATTGTATCCTATACTAACTAGTTTACTCTAAATGATATATGTAGTTGTTTTCTTATGCATGCATGTACGAACTATTCTACGTAGGTATGCATGAATCTTTCTGAAATGTGTTGTTGGTTTAACCAGCACTTTAGATTTCTTGCTAACTTTCCTTCCATGTTTTGATGCATCTTCGCTCATGTGTTCCCTTCCAAGTTATGTACTATTACAGGTTTCCAAGGGGCGCACTCATCTCAACCCCTATTTGTTAGAACCTCTCATGCACCTTCCTTGACTCACTGCAGCTATCACACCCTTGCTACCAACAGAGTTATCATACTTGTCTCTCTGTGAAATCACAGTCAAGGCATTGCTATATGACCCACTGCTGGGACTCCACACCAAACGGTCTGAGGTATAATTGGGACTTCTTACCGAGGAGATCCCCTTACATGTTGGCGGGTCCAGCACCATCAACAAATCCATGGGGGTATCCTTTGATACCCCATCCATGGGTTCATTATCAGGAGTTATTGTTGATGATGCTTCTATTTTCCTCCTTTTCCTCTGTCTTTTTACTGCAACCCAGTGCTTGGGATTGTAAAAGACATCAAGAGGAGGAATTTCCTCCACTCTGAGAACAATTTTAGTTGAAGGGAAGGTCAAGATGATCTCAACTTCTTCTGTGGTAACAACTTTGTCTGTGGCCCTTCCAGAGAGCGAGTTTTGTCTGGTGTTTTGGGGTGTGTTGAATGTTGTTTCCATTTCAACATATGTCTACCCTTACTGTTTGTCAAACTATTTCCATGACTCATCTAGTTGATTTTTTAGAGGGGATTCATCTGTATCTACTTTACTGGAAACATCTTCCACTTCTTTCTCCTTTGAGACCTTTTTATATTCCTTCTTAGTGTCCTTTTCTAGACTCTTTTCTGGGTTGTGCTCTGGGCTGTGCTCTGGGCTGTGCTCTGGGCTCTTCTTTGAGTCGTGCTTTGAGTTATGCTCTGAACATTGTGCCAATTTCTACTCTGAAGTTTGTTCAAAAACTTGTTCTAAGCCCTTTTCTACTCTTTAGCTTGAGCTCTTTTCCTTTTGAAAGTTTGGCTGAGGGATCTATAACATATCTAAAGGGAGCTTTTGTAACCTTTTCTTTCTGTACTAGTGGAATCGGGCTAACTCTTGTGGATCGAATCTTAGAGTAACCAAATGTTGCACTTGTGAAAACATCTTAGATGACTCAAACAAGTCATCAAAATCATCCTCCTCATGGTTGAACTGTCTTATTTTCACTGAAGCAGTGAAGTTTTCTGTGACCTTATTGGGGTCAAACTATCTGCCAGGAATGGTGGAAAGATTTAAACATGTAATGTGATCAATTTCAAGTGCAACATGCTTGAAATTGTGTACTACATAAACACCTCATTGGAGGGGAAAGGAAGGCCAAAGAGACTTTTTAGATTCTTTTAGGGCCTTGGTTATCCCATCCCCTATGGTTTGGTAAGAAATTTCTCTAGAAAACAGTTTTTTTGGCACATACCATGGGAGAACATGGGCATGTGCTATGCTTCCAAAGAATCAAACATAAGTAAACATTTATTCCCCAAACCACCTACCTATTGGTAAAATATCAATCTTGGCCTCATCAGATAACCTTGGGGCCCTCTTGTCAAAATCAACTTGGTGGATGGGTAGCATAATTCCTTGGCAGATTTTGTAGAAATGGGTTTGGAAATTGGATTCCCACAAGCTTTTTTGATATATGTGAATGGGGGTAGGATCTTGAATAGTCCATTTCCACCCCATAGTTGGGAAACTGGAAGTGAAATAGACTGCATCCATAATGTAGGTACTCATAAAAAATGGTGGGACTGTTCTAGAGGTGACATATCAATGTTTTTTATATTCCCAAATTTTTAAGGCAATGTTGTTAGACAAGATAGTGCCCAAATCCATTATAAAAGAATTTACTCCTACATCAATTAGGGAACCCACTCAACATAGAATTTGGTGGTATTGGCATACCCAAACAATCTACACATCATAACTACGATATAAGAGTAGGGAGCAACAAGAGATGATATAGAATACATACCCAATTTCTCATATTTGTGCTTGTTTGAATTGGACCTCCATCGCTTAATTGGGTTTGATGGTTAGTAATTCTTGAGTGTGAAATGCTTGAAGAAGTCTTTATCATACACCTTCTGTGGGTCTAGTATATGATACATGCTCTTCAAGTCTTCTGTTATGAAGGACCCAATAACTGTTTTCCTTGAAGACTGGAATGCTCGGTCGACAACGTTAACATTGTCTATTATCCATTTTATCATATCAATGTATGATAAAATCTTAGGTCTAGCAACAATTCTTTGAAGGAAAGAACTTGCAGCTTCAAAGTGGGAGGCTTCAGAAGAGGTAGTGGCATCTGATGTTGCTTTTGTTTGAATTATCCTTGGACCCTCGCTCTCCAGCAACTGGCACATGGTTTCCCATGAGGAAGTATCACTATCGATAGTGCATGTCGTGTTTGAGAATAATGGGGGCATTTATGTTACATCAGATGTAGAATATTGTGTAGCTTCATCAGGTTTCTTTCCTTTCTTCGACTTAGTCATCCTGTTACACAATTCTTTCTCGAGAAAAACCTGCAAATTGAGAATACAAGGGAATGAAGAGCAATAAGAGTTAAACGTAGAAGCATACAAACACATAAGGCTTTGAAATGAAGGAAAGGGAAGTTTAAATGCGAATCAATCTAACCAAGCCATCAAATCTCCTTGGGATTTGAAATCATAAATACCGTTAGAATCCTTGAATAATTGAAATCATCGCTTCGTGTGGTTATTCATTATTCATTAATATATCGCATCGTAAAAACTTTTCAAATGGTAAATAAAGTTTATTCTTCAAGTACCCCACCGATATGTGATAGTGATATCACTATATCGGTTTATAAAGTATGAGAGATGTGTGATTCTGATAATCACATATCGCAATATCGCAATCAGCGGTTTCGGGAGTAGTGGAGAATGGATATGGCCGAAATCTTTAAGCGATTGCAAATTTGCGAGAAGTGAAATGGCATTGTAGTGGGCCCATGGGTTTATTATTAAGTGTGGCTTTTGTTCTTAGCTCTATGATTTTCCTTAGGTGTGTTCTTTAACAAATAACTTTATCATAATTAGGCAAATTAGGAATGATACAAGCAGGGAGCATGTTGATACTTTTGCGATTTATCCGAATGCAATATTTTTTAAAGAGTGTGTTTTATTGTTTTGTCGGGTCCGGTAGCTTATCGCATTTTGCAATAAGGATGTTCCTCAGTTTTCTATATTTCTTTGGTTATAAGGTTGCGATGCGGGGAATTTCCGCTATGAAGGAATATGTTCAATACTTAAGCTTTTTAAAGGAATAGATATGTTTCGGTTCCCCAGGGCTATCTTTTACCCCAATCACAAATTTTTGAAAGGGTAAATAAAACTTTGTTTCTTTGAATCTTTGCGATAAGCGATATTGTCGGGTTTTCTTTTAAAGTAAGCCTTATTCAAGATATTCAAGCTTTAATGAGGATTTGTTTATTAAAAATCAAATTTCTTCTTAACAAAAACCCTAAACTAAACTATATTCGTATGTTTTTCAAATTTTTAAGGGTCCCTATTTATTTATACATTAATCTCCTAATTTGTTTATGTAAAATAAATGGGGGGTTGTTGCACAACACAACAGGTACAAAACCCTTTTTTTGAGCATATGCGTATTTTTTTTTAATAGAACCCACACATGTGCAGTTTCTTCCACTATAAACTACGCATATCTGTGCTTTGTCTTCCATTATAAACTGCATAGGTAAATCAATAAATAGTAAAAATAAAATATGAGATATAGAAGCATTGTTGGGTGAATAATTCCCTACAGAAAGCCTCGAACTCATGTTTATTCGAGCATAACCTCATTTTTGATGGAACTAATTCCCATTCTTCAAGGAGCCTTCATCCCTCTTTTAATGGATCTCATCCTTGGACTAAGGATCTCAAACTACTTCCTTTTGGCCTATTAATCAAGCCATAGGTGGGGGAATAGAGGGAGGTTGCTGAGAGTAAGTTTATGCTGGGGGAATTAGGTTGGAGAGCTTATCATTCTTGGAGAGGATTGAGATCAATGGGAGGAGATTCGCAACATCAAGGCACATGTTTTGTAGCTCCTTTATGTTTATTAATTAATACAAACAAGCATTTCTTCTCATTTCATTGTTTAATGGATTAATTGATGAATTTCATGGATGGTTTATGTCATTAATATTTTCCCATTGGAATGATGTTATTTATATGTATCCATTGGAATGATGTTTGTTACTAGTCTCCTTGATCACTAGTTTGAATTATTGAATCATTTATGTTGCACATTCCTTTGATCCTTTGTTGTTTCCATGTGTGCAGGTCTAGATTCAAGCATGGAGGATCTGCACTAAAGCACAAAGGGGGATCTTCATCAAGCATGTTGTCATAGGGTATGAATTTCCATTTCTCACCTTGTTAGCTTATGATTCAAGAAAAGATAGATTTAGGGAAGGAATTAACATGATTGTCTATTTGTTTCTAGTTTCCTTTAGGATCTAAGGAGATTGCTCTTGTCAACAAGAGGGATTTATCCGCCTAAAAACTACCCTCTTATCACTGAAGTTGACCTCTTGCAACTCGGTGAACTGGGGCACAATGACCAACCCTCTTATCATCAATCCTTCACCCTTGAGGTCAATGAACTAGAGCCCTAAACAACCTTCCCTCTAAACAATGGAAAAATTTCCCTTGTGCACTACACTAGGCCTCTCGAAACAATCACTAACATCCCTTCAACAAAATGTACTTAGGTTGTTTCACCATTGTCCAAACTAGACCTACCATCCCTTAGAAAAACATCAACTTGGAAGTACAAATAAACCTCAAACTGAAGTCTTTTTATGCTCCCAAATACTCCGCCCTATGGACATAATTCTTCTGAGGTTTTCAACCCTATCTATGGCTTCCTATAGCAACCACAAGGGTACTCCAACTCAACCTAACAGTCCTCAAACAATTGCAGAAATCTTCATCTACAAGCCTTCTATTCCTGCGCTATTCTTCAAGGCAACTCAACCCCTTTGTCGTAGGTCATATGACCTTTGTTCACATAGGAACAAGGGCTCGACCTTCCTGAAAAACATAGAGATATTTTGCAGCATGTTCACAGAAGAATTACACCATTCTTATGCATAGAAATATACCTTACGATTTATCCAACAATACCTCTAACTTGGCCAACCTAAGACATAGAAAAGAGACACAAACTTGCCCTTCTTCACTTCCCAGCATGACTCCTTTAGAGGCTATGGCTACCACATATATCTTTCTCCTTTGATGTATTGCACTTGGATGGGTGTAAGAATGAGCTAATCTTGTCCTTTATTTATAGAGTTCTAGGTGGGTTTGACTAGCCACCTAGGGTCACCATATTTCACCAAGCGAACCTTAACATTTTGTTAAAACTCCATAAAATCATAGAACACAAGTTATTTTCATTCTTCTAATGCCATCACATTGATGCCTTTGGTGCCCCTTAGCTCCTTAAGGGTGCCACACACACCCTCAAATGACCATCAAAATCTCCTCTTGATTTTGCGCCCACAACTTTCGGTACAAAATCCATTGCTTGGGTACATTGCCCACAAACCCCGCGTGGGTCAAACTTCCCCAAAACTCTGTACCCTAGGATGTGGGAGTACCTCCCAAGCTATACAAATCAACACCCATCCCTCAAGAGTGGTGAGTCGTGGAATTGATTCTCCCACAGAGATGACTATGATAAATGAGGACGACAATGCAATATTCCACACAAGGGTCTATAGTGAACATGCCACTCATGTATTCTCGAATACACGAAAAAGCACTAGATAGGTAACACTAAAAATCATGAACCCACCAACCTAAATAAGGTCCATTGTGCAATAGTCACAAGAAGGATTTATGCTGAGGATGTCACTATGTTATACCTAAGTGTACCAAAAAGCATTGAGTGGTTATGTTAAATATCATTGGGTTTAAGCAAGGGATCCTATACATAATTTGACCTCTCAATACATTGTGACCTTAAATTAGATTATTACAACCAATCAAATCATATCTTAGATCCATAGTTAAATATTCAGTAAAAGATCCATAAAGTAAGTATGCCACTCAGTTATCCTAAATATGTCAAAAAGCATTAACCAATCCCATAAAATTGATTATCCCCTAAATACCTACCAATATAAATGAGATTTATAATATAACACTCACTAAAGGATCCATAATGAGTATATCACTTGGTTATTTAACACTCACTAAGGAATATATAATGAGTATATCACTTGGTTATTTTCCAACACTACATAATAATGCCTAAACATTTCTCTATATAATTTTAACTAAAATATATATTTTACTAATAGTTTAATTGTTAGATGTTTTTGTTTTTTAAATTATTTTCAATTTAATTATAGAATTTTTGAAATCTTAATTTCCAATCATGTAAATTAAAATATTAAATTCCAACTCTGTAATTTACATAAATACACATATTAATGTTCCCAAAAGATAATTGGGTGCTAAATTCATTTGTATATTCCAAAAATCATCAAATTCAAATTCCGTCCTCAACAATAAGGAAAAAGAAATTACACTTGTTAGTGACGCCACGATACTCAGACGAAGCCTTACGTTTAGTTTCTGGAGGCTTACGTGGTATACACAGAGCCGATCACTTGTAATATCTCCCAACGGCACTACTCACACTTCCCGAAAACTCCCATTTCTGTTTTTCCTTACCCTCCACGCAACCATCCTCCTGTGTCTATATATATATTCATCGATGCACTCTGTCATTGCAAAGTTGAATACCTAGCGAGCATCAAATTTGCCAGAATGCCTGTTACAAAGGCACAGTGCGCTGAAAATGAAAAGCAAAACCATACGGGCCGCGGCGGTGGCCTCTGGCGCGTGTGTTCGCTGGAAGATATACGCAAGAAACTGCTGCGATGGGAAAGGAGTCCAACTGCCTTGGAGGCCGAAGGCAAAGTGCTGCCATGGGAAAAGCCCTTTTCAGGCTCCTTAAATGGCAATGAAAATGAGGGTTTTTCCTCAAGAAATGGAGGGGGAGATGGCCCCTGCGTTTTTCAGATGCCGGTAGATTATCCTCGGTATTCCAATGCCGATTATGAATCGATGCCCGAGTGGAAGCTCGATAATCTTTTTCATGAATACGGTTTGCCGATCAGAGGAGATGTGGCTTTCAGGCGGAGCTACGCCATGGGGAATTTCGTCTGGCCTGATCAACTTTAAATAAAGGTTTCGATGGTATATGAGTATGCATCGTGGGCTTGATTGATTGAATCTCGGCAAAGTTTTGAATAAGTTTGGGAGCTCTGTATATTTAGTTATGGATGCTTTCATTGCCAGGATATCGTTTCAGTCCAAATTGTGTTAAGAGGGATTGCATAGTATTGGGTAGGGTTTGCCGCTTTTACATCTGAAGCTATTTTCGGTTTAGGGTTTGTTTACAAACAATTCTTCATTCAATAGGTTCTGCTTACAGGTCAATTCTTCATTATTGGAGTTGTAGGGCTCTGTGCCTTCACAATGTTATAGACGAAATTAGTAAAATTAGTCATGGAGGGAATTCCGGAGGTCCAGAAAAGGAAATTCCCGACAGGGCTACTGAGCGATAGATAGGAATTATAATCGACTTTAGTAAAGAGTTCCTGGTGCCTGTGTCTGATGCACGTCAGAGTAAGAATCAATAGACTATAGATCTATAACTTTGTGCATATCTTTGTGTATGGCCCATTATCAAAGGAAGTCTGGGCAGAAAATTTCAAAGGAAGTCTGGTCAGAAAATTTCAACGGAGATGGGAAGGAGGAAAATTTTTCTCTTTGTACAATTTTGGGGACCTTTGTACAATTTTGGGGACTTTTGTTTACAATAAATGAGATGATATTTTGCTGGTTTATCAGGTAGATTATACATCTGTGAGAATTTGGAAGAGAACTTTCAATAAAAAATTGAAAGAACTATTTAAAGCTTAGGGTTTATTGTGATGAGATGAGTGAAAATTTAAAAAAAATGTCCTTTTATTTTTATACTCAAGAAATCATTGTATTATTAAAATTATTATGTAATTTTAAATTTTAAATTATATTAATTATTAATTTAAAATTATCGTGAAATTTTTATAATTTTAATTTTAAATTATTATCTAATTTTATTAATTTAAAATTATCGTGAAATTTTATAAAAGTTTAATGTAGATGGATTTGAAAATCTGAATTTTCTGTTCATTATGGATAATGGGCAAGATTAGAAAAATAATATGCTTTTTGTAATCGCTTTGGGTAAGTTAAGTATGTTTTTTTATAATCACTTTTACCATAGCTGCGATTTGACTAGATTCTTTTTTTCTTTTCTTTTTTCTGCAGAAGAAAAGAAGTAGAAGTTTTTTATTCAATAAATGAAACACGGTTTATTCTGGAGTGCAATATTGGTTTTTTGGTGTTATATTTGGGATCTGTTTAAGTAGATTTGTATGTGGCTCGGTTTATGTTTCTACATATGTTTCTTGCTTCTTGCATTTGCATTATGTAATTTTTTTTATATGAATATATTATGCTTTTTTTTCTGATAGATCTAATAAACAAAATAAAACATACACTTACAGCCTAGCCGATGAAACATTACTGTAATTGTAAGAATTTTAAATTTTAAAATATTATTCACTGTAATTTTAAGAATTTTAAATTTTAAAAGATTATTGAAGTGAGAGCATCATTCTACAGAGCATTAATGCTATAGCTTATTAATTTTACAGCCCAATATGATGTGTTCTAATTTTAAAAGATTATTAAAGTGAGAGCATCATTCTACAGAGCATTAATGCTATCGCTTATCAATTTTACAGCCCAATATGATGTGTTCTTATCAATTTTACAGCCCAATATGATGTGTTATTAAGAGGATCATTCTACAGCTTCTCAATTTTATAGCCCATCAATTCTACAACCCAGTATGATGTGTAACTTTGTCTGTACATCATAAAAGTTGAAATTTTACCCCTCAATCTTATAACCCATCAATTCTACAGCCCATTATGATGTGTAACTAAGATTGTTGAGCCGAGAGGATCATTTTACAACTCATTAATTTTATAGCACATCAATTTTACAGCCTAGTCTGATGTGTAACTTTGACCGTCCATCATAAAAGTTGAAATTTTGTTATGTAAGCTAAAAATAAAAAAATTTAAATCTAAAAAAAAAATCATATGAAACATATACAAAACATTTAAATAATGGCTGCTCATAAAAAAATTTGCAAGTGAATAAATTGGATCCCTCTTGGCACATGTTAGATCCCTATTAAAGATGATCTATCCCAGTATATAGCATTAACATCTCCTAAATATGGAAGTATACATATACCATTGGACATTGATAAGACAAAAAGTTGTCCATTAAAAATGTGTCACAAGTTTCACAAAAAAAACTAGATATTAAGATTCTACCTATATCCAATGGTTAAGAATATGTGTTTTCTTCTAAAATATTACAGATGTATGCCTTAATAGATTAATATTTAACCAAATGAATTTTTGATTTATCAAACTAGCATAGATATATTATAAGCATGGATTTAATATTAGTAGGGATCAATTTTTTTCGGGTGCAAACTTATTTTAGAGTGCAAAAATCAATGTGTAATTTTTCATGGTTTAAATTGTATTTTTGAATGCTCTAAAGAAGATTACATAATTTAAACCTGTAAGTCCAAAAATATCTTTGTTAGATTTTAACAATAAAAAATTCATATACCTTAAAAATGATTACACTGTAAAATGTTGAGACCACTTTAAATGTTTTAATCATAAAAACCATTTTTTTTCAATAGCTAATATTGATATATACATAATTTTCTGAAACAATATATAAAATATTTTACATAACATGTACATTGAGCCATCTTATTAACTCACAATGGATATTTTATATATAACATCAAAATATTTCCGTTTACATTTTTTATTTATTTTCGTTTAACAATTTTTTTTGTATATATAAGTATATATGATGTTGATATAGATATAAAAAAATTAACATAGATCTTCTAATGATTTATTTAAATCACCTTAAAATATTTTTAAATGTACAAAGTTTAAATATCTTATTCACATGTTTTTTTACTTCTAATTATTTTATATGAAATTATACTAAATCATATAAACAACTAATTAAACATGCATAACATATTTTTTTCTTTTTTATTTAAAAAGTTTTATTTTTATTTAAAAAAACACATATTAACTATAAATTGAACCATCTTTACTTCACCAAAACTAAAAAATTTATCAATTGTGAATCCTCAACCTTAAACCAAATGATACTTGCCTCAATATCTCAATTTAAATAAATAGACTTTTATAATGCATTCAGTCACTTAAACTGGACAGCTAACGAGCTTGTTAAATAAGGTGCCAACATGAACCAAAATGAAATTGAACTTAACCAGAGTACTAAAGTTATTATATGATTGATAGTTTGAGAGTGCTATTTTTAAGTAGATTGTAGATTTTTTTACAAATATTTTGGGATCCGATGTGGGCGCAGTCAATTTTTTTACTGTGACTATGTCCCTCACATCCCAAAATATTCCAAAAATCTACAATCAATTGATTTGAAAGAGAACTTGTAATTCCTCTCTCCTCCTTCCTCCGAGTAGGATGAGTATCTCGGCGAGCAATAAATTCCAATTCATAGTGGGTCACTGGGCCCAACTCCATCTTGTTCTCTCGTTGGACCTCTCCCATCTTCGGTCTCACATTTGCATGGATTGTCCCAGGTGTCAAACGTCGACGTGCAGGTGGCCTCTCTTTCCGGCGCCTCTTTCTTCTCGTAGGTCATGCCTATTTATGTTGCCTTAGGCCTGAGTTATTGCATAATTCCTCGACTGTGGTGTTCAGTGCTATACCTTGAATATGGAGCTAATTATTTTGTCATGCTTTGCTCTTCCAGTGTTGTTTCTCTGTCCAAGCGAATTTTCATCTTGTTCTCTGGTTGGACCTCTCCCATCTTCGGTCTCATATTTGCATGGATTGTCCCAGGTGTCAAACGTCGACGTGCAGGTGGCCTCTCTTTCCGGCGCCTCTTTCTTCTCGGAGGTCATGCCTATTTATGTTGCCTTACGCCTGAGTTATTGCATAATTCCTCGACTGTGGTGTTCAGTGCTATACCTTGAATATGGAGCTAATTATTTTGTCATGCTTTGCTCTTCCAGTGTTGTTTCTCTGTCCAAGCGAATTTTCAACAGAGATTTGGGTCTTTTCCCTGCAGGATGGCTCGTGCCAGAGCCTAGGATTCATCTATATATTAATCCTCTCGGACCTTCTGCTCTCATCTTGGCCTTCCCTGGCTTCTAGAGTTGCTGATGCTATTTCCTGTGAGTCTTGGCCCCTTCTCCCTCCCAATTGTTTCGTCGGGTAGAAATTGACGGAGTGAATTTATCTGTGTCGGCTAGCAGAGTTTCGGGCCTTGTTACAGAATGGCTAGCAATTCTAACCCTTGGGAGAACATAAATGCTTTTGCAGTGATTGACACACTGTTGGACGCAACCCAGGCCCTGCTTGCCTCAATTCGGACAATTAAGATGACCTTTCACATAAATCACCCCTAAGGAAGACCATAAGGAAGCTTCCTACCCTCGCCCTACGGGTGGTTCCTAAGGACACCATGTATGTATGGGTTGGTCATGGAGAGACTACCATCTCCATTTTAAAGAGGAAGGACACCATCTCCATCTTAAAGAGGAAGGACACCATGTATGGGTTGGTCATGGAGAGACTACCCTCTCCATCTTAGAGAGGGGAGATGAAAATTTCCCTGGTGAGGATGTTGGTGTTCATAAGTGAATTTTTTTTATGGTAGCCTTTGTTGGATGTGCTTTTGATCTAGATGGATCTAAACAAAGAAATTGTTGTAAGGCTTAGTACCTACAAGCAAGTTAATTTGACAATTAAATAATATTATTTAAATTTGACAATTAAATAATATTTTAAATAATATTAGACAAACTATGAAAAACAATTATAATGACAATTAAATAATATTTTAAATAATTTTAGACAAACTATGAAAAACAATTATAATGTAAAAGTGAGAGAGAGCCTTCAAAGTGACCTAAACAAAAAGCTCAGAAATTGTTGTAAGGCTTAGTACCTAGAAATTGTTGTAAGGCTTAGTACCTACAAGCAAGCTAATTTGACAATTAAATAATATTAGACAAACTTGAAAAACAATTATAATGTAAAAGTGAGAGAGAGCCTTCAAAGTGACTTGGAGAAAGTTTTAAATCAACTTAAGCAAAGAAAGGCAATCTAAAGCACTGCATATTCAAAATCAGGAGAAGCAAAGAAAGGCAATCTAAAGCACTGCATATTCAAAATTAGGAGTTAAGAAGCTAATAGTTAAATTAGGAGAAGCAAAGAAAGGCAATCTAAAGCACTGCATATTCAAAATTAGGAGTTAAGAAGCTAATAGTTAAATTGGGAATAGATACAGAAAACATGGAAGTTATCAAAACCATGTTGCAAAACGCAGGATCTAAGGTGTAGTCATTAAGGAAGAAGTTGAAAAATCCTTGGACTAAGCACGCTCAAATCACTGAACTAGCTCAGGTTAAGAAAGAGAAGGAAGTGTTAATGAGACAGTTAGTGGACAAAGACAAAGAAATTGTCATTTTGCAGGAACACCTACTTAGCTTAGAACATGTTTGCACTATTGTGGCCCCAAGTGAGTCAAATGACTCCTTAGAGAAGCTTACAAAAGTTATTTTAGAACTCAACATTTTAGAGGTTGAACTAAAGAAAATTCAGGACAACCTAACATAGCTAAAGGAACAACTTGATATCAAGGAGATGCATCTAAATATAGAAAAATAAAATAATGATCAGTTGACCACCAAGAACAAGGAAACACAAGATGAGATCAAGGAGTTAAAAACCAAATTGAAGGGAAAAATGTCTCTAATTGAAGCTAGATAAATTGTTTGGGATGATATCATCTGGGAGGTCATTCTATATGGGAGTATATTCATATAATTGCTCAATAGAATATTATGGTGAATGGGTATCATTTAATGATTGATGCATGAAAGAAAAATGTATAGAAAGAAGCTGTGAAGGCTAAAAAGATGATCAAATATTTAAATGGAAAATCTTCAACTAAACTAAGGGCATTTGATATCACTGACAGAGCTAGACTAGATATGGAAATCACTAAAATGAATGAGAAAAACCTACTTCGTATTCAGGCTGAGAACGACTTAAAGGAGGTTCAAAAGTCAGTATCTTTGTTTGATTCCAAATTAGACCAGAGGACTAGAGCTGGTCTACCTAGTTGTTAGGACTAGCAAGGAAATATGTTTTCTTGGGAACTATATGAAAATGAACTAGTGGTTGTTAAAAGCAGAGCAGATGCAACACATGAAAATGTTGCAATTCTAAAGGGAAGAACTATAGTGAATTATTTGTAGAGGGAACTTATTTGGCTGATGAAGACACTATTTGTTACAAAACCTGATTATACAAAGCTTTCAAATTTGAAAATTGCATTCCAAAAAATGACCCAGTGTCAGCT
Source organism: Pinus taeda (assembly GCA_000404065.3). Taxonomy (NCBI): domain Eukaryota; kingdom Viridiplantae; phylum Streptophyta; class Pinopsida; order Pinales; family Pinaceae; genus Pinus; species Pinus taeda. The sequence continues at coordinate 28,826 of APFE030079780.1, read as the reverse complement.
CCAAGATGAAGCACTTTATAAGAAGTGTGAAATTTTGATTACTCTTATTGAAGGAGAAGTTCAAATAGTGGAACCAAGCACTAATCCTCAAATTTAATGTTCCAGTGGTCATCTGACTCCTCAAAAATTAGAAAATTTCATTCTATAACATTGTAAAATACCTTTTAGTTACAAATAGTTAAGTAATTATAAATGTTTTGATAGTTACCTTTATAATTGGTTTTGATATAATATTTAAAAGACATGAGAACTAGTGGAAAAGGGTTCAAAGTGTTGGCATTTTGACTACTTGTGTAATCATTTTGGCTTCCTTGGAGAGAATAATAGAAGTCCCTAGGTTGATTCCAATATATGCTGGTACACTGCATTATGTGTTGTTTCTCTGATGTGTTTTCCATATTCATTTTCCTTCGTTGAAACACGTGTATGATCGTAGTAGATTTATTTGTATTGTGCCATTTGATCTCCGCTCCCTGACCCAGTGTTATGTCCCCTTGCTCATCTGTCGAGAACATGTGTTTGAAGGTGGGAAATCCAATCCTAAAGGTATGTTTTTCATTGTGAAATTGAGTGCTTAAGCTTGTTTCCCCTTGGGCACTTTGGGCATGGATTATTGGGTGACTTGGAAGAAGGAAGGGTTTTGACTATAATCTTGTTACCTCACCTTAAATGTGGGGTTAATCCTCAATCCTTGTCCTATTGGATCTCCCCTAATGGCTTATAACTTCAGGAAGGGAAGACTTGGAAAACCCTGATTTTGGTAGTGTGGTCTCAGGACTCCTCCCATCAGTGAAACTTTGTAAATAGTGGGGGACCTTTAATAAAAAAATAGTGGGTGATTGTCCCATTGTTGTCACTTAGTCTAGTAGTTGTCCCTTAGGTTTTCACTTCCTTAGAGCCCTACAAGATTGTGTGGTAATGTGAAACATTCCATCAATATGGTTGGAAACATTCGACCATTTACCCTAGGAGGATGCCATTTATCCTATCATGTTCCAACCATCTTCCTACCAATTTTACAATTAAAATGTATAACATTTTTCATTGGCTAAATATGGAAAACAAGGGTATGTTGCCTCTACTCTATGTTGCAAGAAATCCAAATTGATATATAAACAAAACAATATCCAACTAACTTATTGAAAGTAAACTTTTGATACCTCGTTCTCCATCCATATAACAAAGTCGGTCCACTTTTTCTTTTGTAGCATGTCATTTTCGAACTTTGTTGGATGATGGTCAATGAAAACACGGCACTTGGACTAGTTAAGCTAATTATTATGCAATCATTTATTTTTTTCTAGGAAATAAAAAACTACCATTTCACATATTAAATATACTTACAAAGGTACAAATCAAGGCATGTAGACCTTTATGGCCATTATGATGCATGGCACTTCGTTTTGCAAGCCTAACCTTGGAGGCCTTGTCTTAAAAAATATACTAATTGAATTTAACTATGCACAAATAAAATATAAAAATCGTTAAGAAATTTGATATAATCGTATGAGAAAATTCAAATACTTGAATACTCACATCATCATACTTCCTCCATTCATCCAACTTCTCATACATTTTTAAAAGTAAAAGTTCTAACCATACTTTTATACTTGCATCAATTGGCCTTCTTCTGAGTCTTTGCTCGGGTGAGAGTTTTTTTATCTTGTTTGTTTTATTGCACCTAAATCTCTTGCAGTTTTGAGACATTTGTAATTTAACCGTTTTTACATACCAACCTACACCAAATTCATGATACATGTCATGAATTACTGCTTTTTGTAGGTGCATTGATATCTTTGAGAATGGAAAATGGAGATGGTCTTTGAATTGTTGAAGGCATGATTCCTTCATCTTATTCAAAAAAACTTTCCCAACATCTTATCGATGGATTTTTCCTGAAACCACGTCATATTCTATCGTTTTATCATAGCCACCAATGCGAGATTCATAATGTGGCATGGTGGAATAAGATATTTGTGTCCCAGGAGTGGATTGGGCATTGGAAGTCTCTGTTTCCTATTTCAAATTCTTAGTGGCTATGCTTAATGATTTCCTCCTAGATCTTTTGCTCAATTGATGTGCTTGCAATGTTACAATGGTTTTATTTGATCAGTTTTTTATGTATATAGCAAGCAATTTCAAGTCCACACAGTCAAGTTTGTTAACTTCTTTCATCCCCAATATTGAAGCCAATGCCTCTTTCTCCAGGTTAATCTCATGTTCCTAGATATACAAAATACACATCCATCCATCACATACACACAATCAACCTAAATATTCGGCAAACCTTTATGATAATCAAACCATTCTGTACCAATACATGAAAAAATATATTTCAATTTAACCTTAAATCCACTGTCTGTTCACAGAACTGACAATGCCTTACTATGTAATTCTAATTTATAGACCAAAAAGGGGTTAACATCCTTTAAAATCCACAAAATGGGTGGAATTCGAAGCTCCTGGATTGATACCCAAGCGGGGGAAGAGGAGCTTATAGTTGGTGGGTTTTTAATTTCAAAGTTTTGGTCCACAAGAATTTTAAAATTTTGACTCATCCATGGCCGAAAATTTTGATTCACCCATCACAGACTTTAGCATCAACTAAGGTCAAATAATGTGATCATGTTGAGACGTTAAAGTCAGCGAATAATGTGATCATGTTGAGACGTTAAAGTCGGCGAATAATGTGATCATGTTGAGACGTTGAGTCTAGTGCAATCTAGTATTTTTTTTTTCCATAAAAAATTAGACATAGAAATGCTACAAGAATATAATGTTATTCTCAAATAAAATGAAAGATTAATAGAATACATTCAGTAGAATAACCATAATTTCAATAATCCACAACATTCACTATATAGTAATTTAATTAGCTCTAAAATGATTGCATAAGATAACTTATAAATGAGGAATGAAACAAAATTGATATACACACTAGTGGTAAAGTGTGTTACATGGGGAAAAATGTTAATCTCAATTAATATTTATGTTGAAAGGATAAATTATACTCTATTCAAAACATAGCCTACCAATAATTCTACCCCTACACTTATTGTTTATATTTTAGTTTGATTGATTCAAATTGTCGATTGGTTATGTTATTATTTTACGTACATTTACATTGTTATATCTTTACTAACCAGTAGAGTAGTAATAATGTTAATTTTCTTAGGGCTAGAAGTATTTTTTGTAGATAATTGCATTTTAAAACATTTTCAACATTTTGACATTGCATTCACCCCATGCCATCATAAGCAATTATGTAGAAAGAACATTAGCAATAACAGTGCAACGGAACAATTATAGGTCTATAATGATATCTCTATCATAAGGCTCAACATATCTCCTTCATACCTCTGCCATAATTTCTCTCATATCACAAATAAGAAGGCCCATCAGGGTGTTGTTACACCATAAGACTGAGGCCCATTTTAGGGCATTATTACACCACAAGGTTGAGGCCCATTAGGGGGTTGTTACACCACAAGTCTAAGGTACAATTTTGCAAACCCTTAGGATGGAATGATCATTATATTACTGCCAATTAATTACATGTCCTCATGTGCATTTATTTGATGCACACAAACCTGGTCTTTTACCCTATGAAATCCATGCAATTTGGAGTATTCTTGAACAACATAAATATATATGTGAAAAATAAAAAATATTTGATTGTATTAATGTTGATTATCAGTAAAAAAATTCTCTCCAAGTTGAATCATACAATTTGGCCTTGAAATGAAGGTTAGGCGCACATTTTTGTGAAGTAGGGCAAAATTGTCTAGTGTCACTAAAATGAAAGCCCATGCTTCATTTATTGGCCAATTTGATTGATTCAAATTGAAGATTGTTTATTGTACTATTTTACACACTTTTACATTGTTAGATCTTTACCTTGAGCTTAAATATTTATACTTTAAATTTCATACAACATTCTAAGTGTTATAGGTCATTTTGTCACAACCAAACAAATGGCCTTGAACCCGAATCTATCATCATCCATTGACACTTTGCAATCATCCCCTACAAATTCAAAGGCATTCCCTTTCTAGAAGTTACAAGAATCTTGGATTACATTGGCTAAAAACCCTAATTTTTTGGGTCATCGCAGTTTCCTTTAAGACATACTACACTGACTCAGGTTGCACACATAGAAAATGTGTTGGACAACACAGGTTGTGTTCCCAAAAATTGCGGTGATAGTTGAAAATGAGTTAAAAAAAAATGATTTCGAAGTTTCTCTCTCTAAAGGGTTCACAAGTGGTTTTAACCATTTATTGTTGGATCAGATCATAAACTCCTAATATTAAGGTCTTATCTCTTATCTATTAGAACTTACCTCCCCCTTATGTGGATCTAAGCCCTAGAATGGTAAATCCAAAACCACCTCATTTACCCTATATATTCATTTCCTCCCATAGAGCCTGGGTTGGATTTTGAACACTCTAAATTATGCCCTTATGTTGCTCATTTGTGTCTAAAGGTCCATAATCGATCCATTTTCTTGAGGTTTGATTGAAGACTTACCATTGTGGCAAAGGAAGGACAAGATAGATGGAGGAGATTCACAAGGTCAAGGCCTGCACGGGTTGTAATATTTTCTTACTTTTATTAATACAAAAATGCATTGTTTCTCCTATACTTATGTCTTATTTATGCATATATAAAACATGAATCCTTGACTTCTTGTTTAGAATTGTTTGTATATTCTATTTCATATGTTTTGTTTCTCTTGTTTGCTTTGGATGATTTGCAGGTTTCACCTCTAGAAATTGGAGTTGGAGCTAAAGCTAACAAGCTAGGAGAAGGAGGAAGCTCACATCGGATTCTGAATAGGTGTTCAACATCTCTAAGGAAATAATTGCAATTCTTTCTTGGTTGTTTCTAGATTAAGCCACTAGGTCTAGGAAGATTTCTTCTGTATGCAGAAGGAATTTATCCATAAAATAACAAGGTGACTTCGCTAGGGAACGAGATGTTCTTTAGTGTTTTTCTTTGCCTAGCCTTTTAGGACCTTTGAAATTGAATCTATTTGTCTTGTTTAGACTGTCATTGGACTTAGGAAATCCTGATTTCGAGCCTGGTTAGGTTTTGATTTGCATGTTCTAAGAAAAATTAGCCCCATTGCACTTTTTACTCCGAGATAGAGTGTCCCATTGCACTTATCCCATTCTATAAGTGTGATTACTCACACTGGTTTCTATACACTACTTGTGATGATCTTGTAAGTGCAAAAAAATGTATTTTCCTTTCCTTAATTTGAATTTTGTTTGATTAACAATGTCTTCTTGAGTCTCTGGTCTGTCCAAGGTCTTTATAAACCCATCAACTTGTTTGGAATTTAGTGTGACTATTTTTTATGATAGTTTATTTATTTTTTTCTTCTTGTCAATTAGGGTTTTAATCATTTGACTTGGTTATTGATTTGTTAAATAATTGTTCATATTACAATTCCAATCTTTTTTAATTATCTATAATTCAATAATCTTGTCACTTTTCATTTTTTCTTTTCTTTGAAAATTAAAAAGGAAAGAAAATAAAAAATTTCATTTTCTCATGCATTAGGGCTTTGAATTTTTGACTTGAAATAATGAATTTGAAGATCTTGTTTTGGAGTTCTTGTTTTATGCATGATTGTTTGAAACTCCTCCCCTTCCTTAGTTAGATCTTCATTGAATGAAAAGATTTCATTTTCTCATGTTAGTTGAATTTTAGGAGTTCAAGTGAATTTGTTTCGAGACTTGTAACTAAAACCTTAATCAAGATCAACATCAAAATTTATCAATTAACCTAAGGATTATTTGAAACATTAAAGACACATTTAGTGCTCTAGGCTAGAAGACGTGTTTTGACATCTCTAAACATAGGAGCTATCGTTACTTGTCAATGCTAGATCTCGAAGATGGTTGTTTTTCCACGTACAATGGAGTATATCAGAATGTTCTTCCATGAACCTTTTGGTAGATAGGATGATGCTCCACATACAACGAGAATATAGGAATTCCCCCATCGTATGATAATGTATTAGACAACACTACTACGCATTGCACTTCCATGTCCCTCCAAGTATATTTTGGAAGTCCCCACTAGGTTGCAAACCTGCCATAGGTAGGATTCACCCGCCTTATTAATTGTGATACATTGAATACAACATTCAGGGAGATTTCCTGCACGTACTTAATTGTATATTGTAGGTCACAGTGACTTGGTAATCCTTATATTCCTAGTTACCCTTTTATTTATTTTTATTTTTACTTTAAAAATAAATTAATCAACCATGGAAGAAAACCCCCGTCATTCGCATAGAATGCAAAAATTTCCTCCACTACCTCCATAGGAAACACTTGTAAATTATAGAAATAAGAAAACAAAAACTACCAAAATTGGTACATCGGAAGCTAACCCATCAAGAACTACATACAAATTTAATCAACCAGAACCATCACTTCCAATTAGTACCAAACTTTAAGTTACATCCTTGGAAACTTGTGAGTTTGAGACAGTCGAAACTTCTCAACCAGAAGTTGTTGAGAGATTAGAACCTGAAGTTATAGAACCTTAAATTGTAGACTCAAAAATTCTACAACTTGAGGAACCACAATTTCTTGAAATAATCGCTTCAAGAACTTATTCTTACACTTCCTTTGCCTTTGTCTCATCCACAACCTTTATCTTCGGGTGCTAAGGAAGAATGAATTCCACCTAGTTTATTGAATATAGAGGAAATTACTAAGGAGGAGCCTTCTCGAACTCAAACTCATATTCACATAATAAGAACTCTTCTTTGTCAATATTTTCCTTATGTTACCCCTGATACTCAATCAAAATCTCATTTATGTCAAAATCCTCAATTTAATTCAGTCTTGAACTCTCCTCAACAAATTCATCCACACACTCCTTTGAGAGGTCTAACCATGATGGAATCATTGATAGTCACCCAACATGTATATGCCAATATGAGTGAATCAACTGAAGTTTCAACAACCTATATGTTCGTCACTTCACCAGAAACTCATTTCTACGATGGTCCATTAGTGCCACCTGGATATCAGTCATTGTCAGGAATCTTTTCTAGTGTGTCGAATAGTCCTTCGACTTCTCCTTTACCTTCATCATCTGAAATATTATCTGGTTTATCTTTACCGAACAACCCATAGCATGTCCCACCTATTGCACCCTAAAATTCTTTGGATCAATAGTATGGTTTGTTTCTCAATGGATTAGGACACCCACAACAACCCACTCCATCTTATACTGGTTACCCTCCCACTGGGGGGAAATGGCCTCATTTCAATTCTTATCTTCTAGCTAGGGGGAAACATGTTACTGGAATGTTTTCGCTCGTTGAAAAAATGTTACAAGTTGGTGTTTCACTTGTCACAAGTCCTCTTCCTATAGGTGCTCCATTTCTAAGAATGGTTGCCACTCTTTGGAATGCCACCCTTCATGTGTCCGGTCAACCTACTTAGGTCTTAACTTATGTTATAACCTATCAACTTGTCTAGGATATGCCTTAGGTTCCTACTTGTCAACCTCACCAATATATACCTCAACTTCCTATCAATCAACCTACCCAAGCCCCACTTCAAACAAGTCAACCTGTTTAGGTTGTATCTCAAGTGTAAACTACTCAACCAGTATAGGGGATCTCTAAAATATTGTCTAACCAACCTGTTCAAGGTGTATTACAAGCTCATCTAAACCACTTGGTCGGAATATACCCGAGGTACAAGTAAATCAAAATTGTTAAGGGCATGCCATAGATACAAACTAGTCAACTTGATCTAACAATGATGAAAATTCCATCTGGACAACCCTTACAAGGTATACCACAAATCCTTGTTGGCCAAACAAAAAATGTAACACAAGTACCTTATCAAGGTCAGTACATCCAAAGTCAACTTTTCCAACCTTATCAAGGTTTTCTTGGAACTGGGCAATTTGGTATGGGATATCCACTTTTCAAACTCCTCCTTACCCTGGTGGAATGCAAATGCCAATGGCTCAACCCGTTCCACCTTATTCAAGATATTCCCCAGCAACGGTTAACCTTTATCCACAATGTTACCAACCCCCACAAATGGAATTGAATAGGAAGTTTCCTTTCATCACAACATTAGAATTACCATATCTCTCTCGGCTTACCAATGATCCAATCTATCATTCTCCTTGGTGGCCAACTATTCCAACTAAATTCTCGAGTGATATTCCTAAGTTTAATGGGAATATTAAAGAAGACCCATCAAACCATGTCATGACCTATAATTTATGGTGTTCTTCAAACTCCTTAAATGATGATTCCATTCATTTTGTGTCTTTTCCAATGAACTCTCACTAGTCTAGCAGCACAATGGTATGTTGAATTACCAAGATCTTCATTTAACAACTCTAATGCATTGGAATCAACATTTATAACTCATTTTCAGTTACCCATCTGTTACGAGATTGGTACCAAGCTTTTGACCTCTCTAAAACAATTTGAATCTACTCACATATCAGATCGCATACATGAGTGGAGACGTCATCGTCAATTGGTCAAAACCTTTATTCCGGATCAATTATTGGAATAATGGTTTGTTAAATCCTTACTACCTAATATAACTGAGGATGTTTCCAAATGCAAAGTCGTTATTGAAGAGAAAGTTATTACTCGTGCCTAGTAATTAGACCTATTTTATACCCAATCGGGCATGCTCTACCAAAAAAATACCTAATGCTTTGCAACCATCTCATATTGTTCCACCTCCTCCCTTAAAGGAATCACATGTTGTTGATGGCATGATTTATTATGTTGGTCAACAGTGAAAGAACAAGTCTTCTAGTCAATCCAACTCAAAGTTTGCTCCTACTGTGATCAATCAAAGCCCCTCTCTTACTGCTCCTATTAATACTTCTGAGATTAATATGTTCAATCTACTAAAGGAAAATCTCTGCAACTAGGAAGTAAAAAGAAGGGTAAAGGTAAGGCCAAACAAGAAAACACTCCATGGGACATACAAAAAAAATCAGTCTTTTGATGAGAAACATAAGCCACGTTATCCTTGTCTCATATACAATGAATAGAATTTCACCAAGGATTATATGCATCGAGCATAAATCAATCAATTCTTGAAAGCTTCACCTACTACACCTATCGTGTTAATGGACCCTTTCCCAAACTAAGAGATGAATATGGTTAGCAGCTACCCAAAATCAGTAAGATGTCTTGGTGGCTACACGAAATAACCTGAATGCTTCAAATGGAAAGGTTGCTAATCAACCTTCCAGTTTGACTACACCTAACTTTGGATCTGTGCAAATTGAGAAACCAACTGTTGAATTGACAATTAAAACTCCTCCCAAGGGAATTATTCGTAAATCATCTTTTAACCCTCCTGCGAGAGCCACATAGAATTATAACATAATTGAAGATTTGGCTTAGGGTCCTTCGACTATGTCAACTCTCAATTTTTTGTAGAACTTCCCTACGTAGAGTAAATCCTTATTAGTAGTGATCGGAGGAGTAGATCCTTCATATTTGAGCCTTGTTATCTTTAATCACGAAAACCATATACACAAATTTCCACCTCAAATTGCATTCATGTTCTAAGTTGTTGTTAGAGGTAAAATTGTCTTCTCCACAATAGGGGATGAAGGTGCCTCTACTTGTATCACGTTGCAAATCCCTAGGTTCTCCACCGCTTAATTAGTCACCAACAACCCTTAAAGCCTTTGGTGGAAGAGGGTTCAAACCTTATGGGATATTAAACTCATTACAAGTGGAATTAGTGGGTATGACAATCTCAATAGAGGTAGAATTCATTGATGGACCCTTAGATTATAACCTCTTACTGGGTTGTACTTGGGTTTATGCTATGGCAACTGTAGTCTTATCCTATTTTCGGATGATTGTTTTCCCTCATCAAGGGGGCATTATGGCCATTGAGCAAATTTTCTTTTTCATTGATGATTCCCAGACTACTAGTAACGTACCACTTGTGGGTAACAATCCACTTCTTTGTGATAATGTTGGCATAGAATTATTAAAAGATTCATCCTTAATGGGAAATTTTGCTCCCCCTCCTCCTGACATTTCCATAATGGTTTCTCCTATTAATTTGATTTCATTTAATATTATTCTATATGATCCTTGTAATAGTTGATAGTTCCAATATTGACTCTTTGGTGACTGTATGTTGCTCAAGCCTATTGAGTTGGCTTATGAAGCTATTCACTAGGCATCCCTAGCAACTACTAAAACAAACAACTTAGTGAACTTGGTTCGCCGTCATTCTCAAGATTTAGGATTAGTTTCACATTCTGACCCTTTTGATGATATCTTCCCTACTGACTAACGCATCATGGATATTATGTCGTCAGATAAGAAACCCTGGGGTGATAATCATCATCATTCCACTTTACTACCCTAAGATTACTAAGAACCCTCAGAGTCCCATCTCCAGTTATGAGGCCATTTTTGAGAAAAATATGTTGAATATCGAGGAAACCATTCCCCTCGCTATCTTGGTCAAACCTGGAATTGTTGAAAACATCCACATTGGTTCCTCTTATTCTCTAGATGAGATTAAATATTACAAGGCATTATTTCAAGAATTTTGTGATGTGTTTGCTTGGAGATATGAAGAGATGCCAAACATTGACCCAAATATAGCAGTGCACAAAATCAAAACATACTAGGATGTCAAACTTGTTCGACAACATTTATGTCTGGTACATACAAAGAAAGTTGCCACAATTAAAGAAAAAGTAGAGAAGCTTTTGTGAGATGGCTTCATTTATCTTATTTCGTTAACTGATTGGGTTTCAAATATCATTCCCGTAATGAAGAAACAGGATACCATATGAGTGTGTGTCGATTATCTGGATATTAATAGAGCTTGTCCAAAAGACAACTATCCAACACCCTTTATCGACCAAACTGTTGACGATTGTACCAGAAGTGATCTTTTCTCATTTATGGATGAATTTTATGGCTACAATCAGATAAACATACTCCCTTTCGACCATCATAAAACTATGTTCATTTATCCATGGGTCATGCTTGCTTATCGAAAACTCCCTTTTGGTCTTAAGAATGTGGGGGAAACTTTCCAATGAGCTATGAATTGCGCTTTCCATGACATTAAGCATATTGTGAAACCATATCTTGATGAATTTCCCGCTCACTCCAAACATTGTCAAGATCATCCCATGCATCTTAGAGCAATCTTCTTGCGCTGCTAACACTATAGGAAATGATTGAATCCACATAAATGTGTCTTTCATGTCAAATCTAGTTGAATCTTGGGAGTCATCGTGTCCAAGCAATGGATTTGTAGAGTCATTGTGTCAATTATTCTTATATATCTTCAATTGACGAACACCAAGACCATGATAATACCCCTTGACACTAGAGCCCTTCCAAGACCAAGTCACTAGCCTCCAACATTGCCCTTCTTCTTCTTGCTCTTCTCGACTTTATTTAGAATCTCGGTCTTCCTCTTCTCGGCTACCTTGAGGGTTCCCTACTTCTTGACTTCCTTGAGAATCTCAATCTCCTAAGGTCTCAAGAGAGAGACCTAGTGCACTTCTAATCATCCCTTTCTAGCAAGGTCTTCTTCTCAAATATGATCACTTTGATGTAGTTGCAAGTACTTTGATCTACTTCTGGTGTCTTCATATCTTCTGCCTTCGTACATGAGAGGATGTAATACCCAGAAAAAATAAAAACTAACTTTGCTTCTCTTCCTTCTTGTTTCGCTTAGATAGAGGCTTCTTGTCATATGTTTCTCGCACTTCCCTGTAGACTTGCTTGACTTAATTACTTCCTTCCAAGTGAGGCCGAGCACTTGTATATATACATGTTTTTCCCATGTCCTTTAGGGCAGCATGATCTCAGGAACAGGCCGACTTTTTCTTGGAGAGAGGCCAACATCATTTTCTTTATTCTTCCTTCTTTGTAGGCCGACTTGAAGAGGGCTAATGACAAGATCTTGGAGGATGACTTTACATAGACAAGTTTGACTCTTTACAATGTGTAACATGTCTTCATTACATGACAATGCCTCTTTATACTTATATGACTAGATGAAAAAATTCCTAAGGGCTCTCAATGGGAGCCTATACTAAAAATAAAATCTCTTGCTCATGAAACCCATGATGCAAGCATAATAGTTTTATTTTTCTTCTTTACATATCTTACATAAAATCATGATTACATGTCATTATGAAGACCAAACCTAGTTACACTTTACAACAAGAGATGCATCTGAACTTTAGAGGTATGGTTGAATCCCCTTGCCGATGAAAATAACAAATTGGTATATTTCAAACATATCATCATTACAAGAAATAGGAGGGTACAACCAATTTGGTTTCAAGGGGAGTTCACAACATTTTATGTTGTGAGAAGAAGATGAGCTAGGTCCATAGGATCTGTCCCCACACATATGCAAGGAAGAAGATGCAAGATATCAAAAAGCATTGGCTCAGGGGGAGTTGTTTTAGTAGCAGTAGCACGATATGATCATTTCTAGCCTCAGGAAGAAAGATTGCTTAGGGAATGAAAGGTTTTCATCTTGGGTGAAATACCCTTCATTTAAGTCGTGAATTTGATTATTCCTAGCAGTCTTGTGTTCATGAAAAAAATTGTATAAGCTTTTGCATCTACCTTAGTTATCAATTGGTATCGTTATGTCAATTGGTAGCCTTGGGTACATATGGAGTAGCTTTTTTTTTGTGAAAGTGGACATTTCTTTTTGAGAAAGAGCTATAAGAAGTCGTCTGGTGTAGCATCCAATTTGTATCAATTTCTTGGTACAATTGGTATTATTTAAGGAACAATCCCTATTGTAGAAGTATGACCTCAAGGGGAGAAGTTTTTAAGATGCTTAAGAGAAGTGAGTGCAGTCTCAACAAAAAAAGTAGCAGTGAAGAGTAAGATCAATGCATCACTAATGATTGGTACTTGCAGCAGCAGAAATACCATGAGAAATTTTAATTGGTATCAATTTCTTTCAATTGGTACAAAAATTGCATTGGAAGAGAGACTATTCATTCGACAACCATAAGATGTCGAAAACTAGAGGCATTCAAAGTAGAGGCAATATATGTTTAGGGGGAGCATGTCACATATGTCTATTTTATAGAGCAGCAACAACTATCAACCCTTGAAGAGAAGTCTACAGAGAAGAATGCACATCAACAACTAGACCCTCGATCATTGACAGTCAATTATTGCATGTGGGAGGAAAAGTAGCTTGTATCCCTTTGCCATTGATGTCAAAGGCGGGGAGAAGATTATTGGAGAAGTTGTAATGGCCCATTCAGAGGAGAAAAATCCATTGGTGGCTCATGTTAGGAGAAGTGTATAAGCAACATGAGGATTAGCCATCAATGTGGAGAAGTGACAAGGTGTTGCAATCAATGCCAAAGGGGGAGATTGTTAGATAGTTACCATTACCTGAATGGTTGGTGGTAGAAAATGTGTTGGTATTTATGACAACAATCATGTTGGGAGATGTGTTGGAAAAGTTGGCATTGTTAGATTGCTAGTGACAGCAAGAGTGTTGGAATTGATGTCAATCATACTAGCATGGATTTTGGTTGAAGTATATGTGTTGGCGGTGATGTTAAATTCGTTAGCATTGGTTTCCACTAGCTTGGTTATGATGGTAACTGCGCTACCATTGATGTGTTTGATGTTTCAAGCCCAGGGGGTGTAGTGTATTACAAAGATTGTTAGGTTGCATTGACTTTTAATAAATTAAAAAAAAAATAGATTTTTGCCAAGTGGCTGTTGACCCACCAATTTTCGAGGGACTTGAAATTATTTCAATTCTAATAAGTTCCTCCTTGTTGAGAGTATTCCAATTCTAATAAGTCTCTCATTATTATTTATAACATTCATTTATATAAACAAATTTTATTTACCAAAAAGGTCCATTACTTTTAATAAATTTAAAAAATTAGGTCACGCCACCTCACTCCCCACCCACCAATTTCCTAGGTATTTGAGATTATTCGAACTCTAATAAGTTCGTCCATGTTGAGATTATTCCAATTCTAATAAGTTCCTCGCTATTATTTATAACATTC
>APFE030079779.1:68857-84301 GCA_000404065.3 Pinus taeda | reverse complement strand
GTGCAGGACAAAGGAATTCTCAGGGAAACTTGTCATTTTTCACAAATCAAACATCAGAGTCATCTTTTAAGCCCTTTTCTGACTCCTAAAAACTGAAAAGATTGCCGAGCGTTTCTTTTACACTCGTTAAACGGAATTAAAAGACGGTCCTCTTACAGCCCTTTTCTGACTGAGAAAACAAGAAAAGATTGCCGGATTTTTGTCGTTTCAAATTCGATATTGGAAATAAAACGACGTGTCCTTGATCGCTTTTTACTTTTCAGGTCAAAGACACTAACTATGAAAATATCCTTGGTCGCAAGATAAAGCGGTTCTCCTAGGTATCATTTTATACTTTTTCGGGCTTAGGAGACACAACTTTACGAAAAAGTTCAATCTGGAGTCTTCTAAGTTTTTCAGACTCTCTAAATATGAAAAACGCCGAGTTTCTCCTATACTGGACTCGTTAAAATTTCACAGTAAAGGACCTGTTCTATTACAAACAGGAACGGACCACTCCTTCTTAGGGTTCGAATCAAAAACTAAGTTGGACTCATCCGAAGGATGAGCTTACAAACAAGCATATGTTATCCTCCTCAAGCTTGTAAAAAATAAAGAGGTACTTGCCAGAAATGGTGGGTGAAAAATGAGAAGAATGAGCCTATTTGATATCCTTTTGTCTCAAGAAAAACCTTACTACCACTCTTGAACACGACACTTATTCATTCACCTGGGTTGGGAAATCCTTTACGTCACAGTTGACCAAGATCACTTGACATCTTTAGCCGGGTTATGGGAGTCGAATTTGAGTCATTTGTCACCAAACCATCTGTCGTGTCGTTATGTGTTCAAGAGGTCTGTAAACAAAACATTCAACCACAAAATACCTATCATTCATTGTCTCATCATTGAGTCAGTCTTTGCAGCAACATTTCTTCAACTTGAACTATGATTTCGTGTTGTGGGCTTGCCTGCGACGGGTCGCTTTCTATCGACATCAGCACATTATCTGGAGAGTTGACTTAGAAATAGTCAGTACCTTGGAGTCTGCATGCATCAATGGCAGGTTTCTCGCCTTCGACGCCATTTTTCATCATTGACTTGCGATCGAAGGATTCCATGAAATGTTCGACATCGACTCATTCATTCACATCTCATGGATTGTGCTGGGTACTTTGAGAACCATTGACATTACTGGTGGTCTCTCTCACGCTTGTTAACAGTTTACATCATTGACTGGTAATCAAGTGGTTTTACCATGTTCGACATCGACTCATTCATTCACATGGCTAGAATCGTACCAATTCGGGGAGCAGAAATGAAGACCCTGGATCTAGTTTCCACCATCCAGAGTGCGAGGAGTTTCGTATTCATTATGTTGTAGACCATCATAAACAGATGGATGCGCCCATACTGTGTCTACACGAGTCTATGATTATGATGTATTATGAAATCATTCTTGTACCAGAATAGTTAGTCCAATAGTTAAAGTTTTGATCTGAGTATGGGAATGCCTACCTCAGCGATGATATGATCTTATACATGTATTTTGTGTTGAAAATTGCAGGTTCTGACTGGGCTCTCCACAAGATGATCCTCGAAATGATAAAGTACTTCACCCTTCCTATATGATATAACACCCTTATCTATTACAGGCTTCGTACTTTAGGGGGCAATCTGTTACACTGAAATTTGTCACCATGACTATCTGCAGTTAATATGGCTCCATCAATAGTCATATTATCCTCCTTGTCAAGCCTCATACCCCTGCTCTTCATGTCAAACTTCAAAAAAGAGAGAAAGTCACTTAAAAATATGTTTATCTCTGGGTACGCAGGTTCTCTCTACCTTGCCTTCGTGTACGCATCCAAACACACTGTACCTGCGTACTTGTACGCTCTGTAAGCCAAAGGTTGGGTGCGTACCCCTGTAAAGGTCAAAAGGCGCGAGTTTCATCTTTAAAAAGTTACTTGTGGTCACTTCTAGAGCCTTCTAGAAGAGTGTTTGACGTGTATTGAGCGCCTCCAGATGGTTCATGCATCCCTATGATAGAGGAGCTTATCCCATCAAGAGAGGAGCTACCCCATCCAAAAGAGGGAGTATCCCATTGATGTTGGAACTGAATAACCTCCTCTAGAATACTATAAATACAGGCATTGGCCCAAAGGAGGGGAGGTTGAAAGCTGAACATTCTAAAGGGTAAATGCTGCTGGAATTAGGACTTCCATTGTTGACTTGTGAGGAGAGATCACTATCCTTCCTTGTTGCCATATTGGGAGTGGGTGAGCTTGTCAAAGTAGAGGAAATCTCTTGCTGAACCCTGGGAGGAGCTTGCACAACACCAAGGCTCAGGTTGTAATGGTTCCTTTTTTGTTTCCTTAATACAAATAAGTCCATTCTTCTCAATGATTTGTTAATGAATTATTTCATGTATTCCTTGGTCAATATGATAGATATGCTTTGTTTTATAATGGATATTCAGATGCTATGTAATCATTTGCTTTGTTAGTGTATGCAGGTCTGAAAGTGAAGGAGGAGCTCATCTGGATCAGCAAGGCTGGACTACTACAACAAGCATTGGACCTAAGGTAAGATCGAAAACATTTGAATTCTTGTAGAATGATGTATATCTAGAGAAGGATAGCTCTTGTTTGGTTTGTTTGTCACTAGAGAGTCTTAGACTGCTAGGGAGGTTAGATTTGTCCGCAAATATAACTCATTCCTCATGACAAGGGGTTCTAGCCTACATAACAATATAACAATAAAAATGTAATTACTCAATATCTAGGGGTTTCTAGGTTAATATGGGGCTTATGTATGTCTTAATAGTGCCTCATAGATTTTAAGGGCACTACGTCCATTTATGCATTCGAAATCACATTATAAGCAATAAAATCTACGATCTAAAAAAAAATCATCACTGAACTCTCATAAAAAGGGTAAAAATGCCTCATTGTTAGACTGCTCCTTTATTTTTCATGGTGAACTATGTATTAGAGATCTCATGCTTCTTTGTGAGGATAAAATAAATCAAAAAATCATTGATTGCCACAATGCCAAGAATAAATATGGCAAAATGTGGTTTGGAAAAAATGTATTAATGGTCTAGATCCAAAGAGATCCTCATCTCTAAAATCCTACATTAAGTGCCCCATTCTAAAAACCTATTCATCATTCATGAAACAAAATCACTCCTCACCTCTTCCTTAAACAAATCACCCCACCTCTCCCCTAAATAGTGAAGCTAATAACAAAGCTTAAATATTTGGAAGAGCAAATGGTGATGGAAATAGTTTTTTTTTTTTTTTTAAGAATAAAATAAGCATTCAAAATTTGAGTATCATATTGCAAAATAAAAGTTTAACAAAGGCATTTTTCTAAGAGTTCATGGCATAGGATGGTTTGATATTGCCAAACTCTTCCTTTTAGTTAAAGAGCATATGGCATGAGATGTCTTTTAAGATGAAATATAAGTCCTTCAAAAATTGTTTAGAGCAATGCTACTTTCAAAGATCATAGTACCATTTTATCCATATGTATAGATGGAGATTTAGTGAGTACCTTCTTATTTCACCCTGAGATGAAAGTGTTTTATAGCTCCTAAAAGGTTGTCCCACAAAACTTCTTTGTACAAGGATATAAATATAACTCGAAGATAAGAAGGATTTGGAGAAAGTAGTATGCCCTAAGAAGAATTTGGAGCAAGTAGCACGCCCTATCTATAAGGATTATATAAATGTCATGAATTTTTTTTTAAGATTGCAATTAAGGGCAAATGCATTAAACAAAAATTGCATTATGAATACTCCCTTTAATAACAAATATGTACAAAAATGATATACATATTAAGAAGGTCAAATCAATGAGAATTGTATCGCAATTTTCTTGTCTTTCAATTCTATAATTGAAACTCTTATTCTTCCCCACTCATTAACTACTATAAATTTAAACCACTTCTTTCATGATTTCCATTCCTATTCCTACGACTACTAATTTAAACCACTTCTTTCTTGCTTTTACTTACAATTTCTATTCCTACAAAATATTTCACATATTCCACAAAACAATTTATATTCCTAAAGAAAAAATATTCATATATTTATTCTCTAGTTCTCCCCCTAGCCACTTTTTTCTTTCTTGTTTTCGGTTTCTATTCCAATGAAATATTTGGCAATAGTCGTGTTGGAGTCACGATTGTCATTACACCAAAACCCGCAGGTGGTGTTAGTAAACAGACACATCACTAGATTTAATCATATGCCATGAAACACACGCGGAGCGTTGACCTTCTACACCGCCATTAACGGCGAGTCAACAATTCCCGCCCCCCGCTCCCCCAACGCGAGCCCAGTGTGTTTCAAACTTCAGACCTCTGGCTCTGATACCAGTGGTTAGACCAGAGCATACATAACACACAATAGATTTATACTCAGAGACTTAGATGGCAATAGCATTTAAGATCTCCATCTGAATCACATACAGGATTCTAGATCCTTCTTTTGCCTCTATAAATTTGTAATTTCTCTGGCCAGGGAAAGCAAGTAAGCCAAGACCCAAGCATGTTATGTAATGCAGAGCGATTTCTATTCTCTAGTGATTGTTTTCTCTATTCCATTATTTCTGAGTGAATAATCTTGTTGTTTCTCCATTTATCTGTCTCTGTGAATTATTCTTTGCTATTACCGTCTAAGTCTCGGAATATAAATCCACTGTGTATTATATATGCTCTGGTCTAACAAGTCGTCTTCTCCCTCCCACGCAAAAGAGTACCACTATTTCATTAGCGTCATATATGGAATCGAACCCACGACGAATATTCGTCCTCTCCCGATCGAAGTATTTCACAATATTCGTCTCTCCGACGGACAAAATGCAAAAGCAAGTTAATGTAACTAACAAGAAATATCGATATTTCAACAATCCCGTTTGTCGGAATAGAACCCACGACCACGTGGTTTAAAGCCACGCGCCCTACCACCTGAGCTAAGACAACGATATTATTAAAACATTTATTTGTATTTTTATTGATTAAATAATATTTCAAAAAAATTTCCATTTCACGTGTAATAACTTAGAGGCCGTTAACACTCTACCGTATTTTAGTGCTCCGCATATTTTTTATGTTATAATTTAGGTGTGATTTATTTAGGTTTAGTTTTGTTTTCAAAATTATGGAAATTTTGATAAAATTTGGTAGGGATTTTTGTAAATTAATTGTTAAATTTTAAAGTTTTTTGTATCTCAATAACTTTTAATAACGCTAAATTTATTTCCACTATTATATTTTAATACAAAATTTTTTAAAAAACTTTTACCAAAATTCCATCCACTTTTAACCATTGAACAATTCATCCACCTTAGTAAACACTTTATTTATTGTTTAGAGAATTTTCGGCGAAATCACATGAATAATCTTTTGTCGACGCCTTTCGAACCAACTAGTGTGTTCATCGTCAGGACAAATTGAAGACAGATCGTCGAGCAAGTTAAATAGTCTACAGAGATTCCACGGCTAATTTTGATTGAGGCCCAGGTCCAATTCTATAAATTAATTAATATTATACTTTTACAATTATTATTTTAATAAATTAGTTATTATTTTATAGAACTAGATAAATTAGGTTCAAGGTTTTCTATTATTTAAAACTCTTATTTTATTTATTTAATTAATTAATTATATATTAATAAAATGAATTAAAATAATAGATGAATCTTTCATTAACCTACATTTTTAGCCGTGGGATTTATTAAGCATTTAAAATGCTAAAATAAACACTTGCAAATCTCATTATCAAGTGAATAGTGCTCCACGTAATCTCGTACCATTCTGAAAATTATTATAAATAAAAATGCCAAAAACAATGGCAGCACAACAGAAATACATGCCCCCGCGGCAACAGAAGTAGCGCCTATTCACGCAATCCCATATATCTATCCATCTATATTCAAATTTAGCCATGGATTTATAAGTGTTCAGAAGATTTAAACATTTTTATAAATAATTTAGGTTATGAATACGTTTACACCGTACCCTACTCTCCAGAAAAAAGAAAAAGGTGTGCCCCATGCCCAAACGTTCAATGGAAAATCAATTTACTCAATTAACCAAATGCTACTTTATTATTATAATTGTAGAAAACTTTATCATAACCGGGTTATGATGAAAATTAATATTTACATGTAGTTTACTTAAAATTAAACATGTTTCACACATTTTATATAATATAGTATGTTATAATGTATATTTAATGTTAATTAGTAATGTATCTATATAGTGTAAAGTAGTTGGTGACAAAATGTTTTATTAGAGTATTTTGTGAGAAAAAGTTATTGGTATGAAATTTAGGGGCATAAATCTAACCATGAGTATAGGTTTGGTGGCCCAAGCCAAGTTCATTCTTGAGTGACTTTGACATCATGCCTCTAGGTCACAATTTCTTAAATGACAAGTTAGTTCTACTCATTTGCGGACAAATTAGAAAAGATAAAACACCTTTTGAATAAACAAGCAAACTTCAACAAAGTGTATTTAATGTTAATGAGCATTGTAAAACACACATCCACCTTATCTCAATTCATCGGATTATAAGTATAGGTAATGTTTAAATAACATTTTAGCTATTTGTCTAATCAAGCGATAGGATAAGTTATGCCCTCATATATTCAATAACGCTTATGATTGAAGCCAAATGGGGCATTCTTCATCAATCACTCATAAGTTGATTTGGACCTTGCACTTTTATCCCATGACCTTCTTTAGGCAACGCATATGAAATACTAGATGAATCTTGGAGTGGGTTGGAAGAGCTAGTTTGTAGACCACTTCTCCAATGTGTTGGATGATCTCATAGGGTCCATAAAACTTGGGTGCTAATTTATGGAGCATTTGGCCTTTGAATGACATTTATTTATAGGGTTGAGGAAAAAAATTCATGATTCGCAACAACAAAACAACACTTGAAGCGATGTTGGTCAACTAGTTGCTTCATTATATTTTGATCCATAACCAAATTATTCTCTAGCATGTGGAGAATGACTTCTCTTTTATCAAGTGTGTGATACACTACTTGAACCGTAGAAGTTCCTAATAAACATGAACTGATTAGCAATGGTTTTGGGCCATAAACCACTTCATATGGGATCATTTTTTGTACTTACATGATAAAAGTTAAGGTCCATTTTACAAGGAGAAGTCTTTATGCCCATTAGTGTGGTTTTTAAGAGGAAAGCATCTAACTAGGTTTTGAGGCACTTTCTGACCACTTCAATGCCACTATCTATTTGGGGATGATACAAAATGATTATATTTGGTTGGGTACGTCGTAGTTAGTTTAAACCGCTTCAACTAAAATTTGCTAATTAAGGTAGGGTGTCAATCAAAGACAATAGAAGTGGGCATGTTGTAACTTAAAAATGTAATTAATGAAAACTTGGGCAACTAAGGAGGAGGTAAAAGTATGTGGTACCACACAAAATTAAGCATATTAGAGAGATGGCCAACTACCAACATGATCATGGATTTATTTATGACCCTTCGAAATCCCACAATAAAATGTATAGCTATGTCAACCCATATGTGTCTTTGGATTGATAGTTGTTGTAATGGCCCTAGTATCATTATTGTCTCTACCTTGTTTCTTTGGGAGTTGTCACATGTTGCCACAAAATCCTAGGTGTCAGTCTTCAAGCCCTCCTAAAAGAATGAGCACTTAATTCATTCATGTATTTTATAAGAATCTAGAATGACCTATTGTAGGTGCAAATGAAATTCCTCTAAAATGATTTTAACTTAAGGAAGAATTCTTTACTAGAATAGTACATTCGTTACAACACAATGTTCATAGCTACCATATATACCCTTTAAGCGGCTCGAGATCTTCTTGAAGTTTGTGGATGAGTTGAATGATAGTTTCATTTTCCAACCTTCTCGATAGTCTACCTAAAGACGACTTGAAGTAGGTAAAGTTAAGGCAAAAAGGAATCCAAACTCCTAAAATTGCTAGGATAAGGCATCAACTACCAAATTATCTTTACCCTTCCTATAAATAATCTCAAAATAATATGCTAGTAGCTTGGTGACCCAATTATGGTTTTCTAGTCAGGATAACCTTTATTCAAGAAAGGATTTTAAGCTATGATGGTCAATCTTAATTTTGAAACATTGCCCTATGAGGTATGCACTCCATGTCTCTATTACATGCACGATGGACATCATCTATTTCTCATATGTGAGTTTACCTAAATTGTGGTCACGTAACTGCTTATTGGTGAATTCCAATGGGTTTCCTTCTTCCATCAATACCACTCCAAGACCTTTGTTGGAGGCATCACCTCCGAAGACAAAAGTCTTACTAAAATTCGGTAGTGCTAGAACTCGGTCCATGCATATGACATCCTTTAAAGCTAAGAAGCCCTATTCAATAACTTCATTCCAAAGAAATGAACTCTTTTTGAGTAGTAAGGTTAAGGGAGCAACAAATTTTCTTTAAATTTTCACAAATTTCCCATAGTAGGTTGTAAGTCTTAAGAATCAATGCAATCTCTTTATGGTTTTGGGGCAAGGCTAATCTTGCATGGCAATGACTTTATTGGGATAAAATCATACTCCATATTGACTTACAATAGGACCTAAGTTGATCTGTAAACTATCATGGATATTCCATTGGTCAGTTTGTCACAACAAATCTGATAAAATTATATTTAAAAATATGAAATCTACAATATTAGGGTTTTATTTTTCTTTAGATTTCTAGATTTGTAGATCACAGTTAATCGCATACACATGCAAATTAAAATTATGCAAAAAGTAGAGAACAGTGAAATAAAAGCTTACAAACCACAATTGACACAAGATATGACATGGGAAACCTTTTCAGGAGAAAACCTAGCTGGAAGGTGAGGTTGTTATGCTCTCTTTCTCTAAATGGAAAATGGATGTGAGTACAAAGAAGTCTGGCCTATGACCCGTGGGCTACTATAGTGCACAAATACTATGTGTTTGCTCTATCTCCTATCCCTCTTGACTATTTTTACTCATCTATGGAACAAATGCACTAAAAAACAATGGAACCCATTTTCCTCCTACTAGCTTGGTTATAACACAACTTGATAACCTACTAGTGGTTAAGTTTGCTACCTCAACTATTAAACAGAGTTACAATATGGAAACTTCTAGAATACTATTCATCATAATCAAATGGCTAGCCCCTTTTCCATGAATAATGGGGATTAACGTGGAATCATCTCAAATTATGGTGGTGAAAACATGAAGGTCAACTTCTGAGTGGCATAACTATCACATACAAAATCTGATTGAGGTGATTCTTGCACCATTGGAAATGTCTTTATTTTTGAAATATGAAAATTTTTACCCCAAAAAAACATCTATTGATGCCTTAAAATTATCCCAGAAGGTTTCAAACATTTATTTGCCAAACTAGGTCCCACTAGTAAAAATGGTTTGGTGCATTGATTCCTTGATTTTTTCCACTCTAAAAACATCAATATTGATGACAATCAATATAATGATCCAGTCCATATCATAAGTTTTCAACCTTTGAAGCTCCAAATTAACATTAGGATTGTTTGACAAATAGTTGATGGCCATATAGGAGTTGCGAGTCTTTATCAACATGTTTTATGCGGTATTCTTGTGTCTTAGTGTAGGCTAAAATATCATCAAAGAATATTAGCACAAAATTGGGTAGGAATGGTCAAAAGATCTTATTCATAAGCTTTTAGAAGGTTGATAAAGCATTGAAAACGCCAAAAGGTGGCCCTAAAAATTCCTAATGACCTTCATGTGTATGGAAAATAGTCTTAGGGATGTCTCAATCTTTCATCCTAACCTAGTGGTAGCCAGAAATAAGGTCAAGTTTGGTGAAAAACTTGGTTACATGAAGTTCATGCAAGACATCATCAATAATTGTAGAAAAATTGTTCTTGATGGTCAACTTATTAAGATCCTATAAATCAACACAAATGCACCAAGCACCTTCTTTAATAACATGATCACCAGTGATGAGTAAGGGCTAGTACTAGGATCTATGACTCCCACCTCCAACAATTATTGAATGATCTTTTCAATTTCATTTTTCTATGCCTAAGGGTGTTAATAATGATGCACATTGATTTTTGACTACCTAGAATGAGGGGAATACCATGGTTATGTTTCCCACGCAAAGGTGGTTAACCTTGTGGAATTTCAAATACCTAATGAAGCTTAAAGATAACCAATTACAAATTAGGGTGAATCTTTTATATTGTGGTGTTGATTACTTATACATAAATGACCAATGCAATAACACCTAAATGTCATTTCTTCAACAACTTCTCCATGTAGTGAGAGGTGATAATATTGTGGGAACCAAATGTAAGTCCCTTGAGGGTATGTTTCTTCCATTCACTGTGTGAATCTCATGTGTAACAATTTGAAAACCATGGTGACAATTCATAAAGTGCATAACCATTCTACCTCTTGAACTATATCACAGGCACTAATTTCAATAACAAACATGAGAATTTTAAATGATACTCACTAATTTGAAGTTTCACATTTTCACATTAGCCCCTAAATTTCATTAGCAATCAACATAGGAAAATTAGATATGGGACATACATAAAAATGGTTGTCTTGTACCACTCTCTTATGGATAAAATTGTGGGTGCTAACATTTTCAATCAACATAATCACTTTATGGTGATTGCTATAGTCAATCAATTTCAAGGTTTGGGTTGCTAAGAAACTAATAGGGCATAGAGATAAATTTGGGGTTCCTTGCAAGGAGATTTCAAGGGTGATTTATCTTCCATGGGTGGGGTTGTTGTCTTCCAAAGTTGGTACAAGAGTATTCTCAATAGGAATTTCATCTAAGAAGTCCTATGGAGATACAAAAAATTGAAATAATTCATGTTCTTTACATTTGTGCACTTTGAAATATCGCTTATCATAGTTATAGCAAAGATGGAGGCATAAACATTTTTCCATATGTTAAGGAGATAACTTGTTGATGTGAATTGGTTACAAGTTGGATGAATTGAAGGAAATCACTGGAAAAGGGGACTAGAGTGACTAGTTAATAAAGGTCTCTTGGCTTGTATGTTGATCATTATCTTAGATTCTTTAGCTATATCACAAAATTCCAACTAGGTGTGTGGATATTGCATTAGAACATGTGCTTGAGTTGTTTCCTTGATACCACTAATAAACCATTCCTTAAAAAATGAATAAGATTGGCCCTCTATGTAGATTTCCAATTTCTCAAAGGCTTTAATACAATCCATATCTATGTTGGTTTGGCATAATTTTGTGAGGCATCCCAAATTTTGAGTATCACATTCAAAACAAGCATAAAGTAATTACACAAAATGGGTCTAGGAAATGTAGCCTTTATAATTTTCCTTATACCATTTCCACCACAAAAAACATTTAACGTCCAAATATAATACCCTCACTTTTAGTTTGTGTAGGTCATTAGTAATTTCATGAAGAGATAAATAGTCATAATAACCTAGATCGAGGTTATCACTGAGACTGTTAAAAGAAGTAATGGCCTCAAGGAATTATTTATCATATGGGAAGATTGTGGTTGAGGGGAAACAATTTCTTTTGAGAATGGGGTAAGAAATAAGTGTAGATTCCCCAAAGAGGAATAGATCTTCCTAAAATCCAAGGTGAATTTGCGATCCAAGTGGATATTGGTGGCCACCCACTTATTCCACTTCAACCCCCAACTTGTTTTCTATCTGTTTCCTATTTTTCAACATAATTCCTTGTTTCGTTAGTTTTCTATTTTAGGCAGTTTTTGGGTCTTAAACTTCCAGAGCCGTTTTGAGTCTTTAAATGTTGTTTTTTTTAGAAACAGGCAAACATGGATCCATGTTTATAGTTGAAAGTTATTGTTCTTGGACAAACCTTTCGAATGGGATAGCGTGCACGCCAAATCGAGATAGTATGCTAAAGTTACAACCCTGGGAAGCTGATTTTCCAACCAACCCAATTGGGATTAGTTTTTTGCATGTTTAGGGTTTATCATTTTTTCTTCTCGATAAAAAGACCTTCGTGTCTCATTGTAATATAGTTCAAAAGGCATGTCACCATCACATATCTTCTCAAAGATAAGCTTCCATCATCCGAGATAGTTTGGTTTCATTCTACATGTAAACCATTTTCAACATTTGATATTTATTAATTAAAGTTCAGTTTCGTTATATCTCTATCATTTTTTTAAAATATATATTTCATTGTGTTCCTTATTAATCTAGATCAGTGGTATTAGAGTAGTCTTCTCTTTCTTTGTTTTTATATGCATGTCCCCAACAAGGTATGGGTATAAGGAGTTGGGACTCGAACTTCTTAATCCCTTGCAAGACTCATCTAGCTGACCCCCATGACCTCCCATGGAAGAAGAAAAGAAATATGAGGGAGGAAGAGATCCTATCAAATTATTGCTCGAAGAATCCTCGAGAAGCAAAGGAATGAGATGATGGATAATTTTTACTAGATCCTTCAACAGATACCAAGGCGTGACACATCTTCATCTAGTAGTCACTTCAGAGGTGCCACCCTCTTTAAGGTACAATTTAATTTTGACATTCATATATTTGAAGGCCAAATAGATGCAGATGCTATAGATAAATGGTTAAATATTCTAGAATGGTATTTTTTGGTCCATAATTTTTCTAAAAAATAAAATATTACTTTTTCACCCCTTAAGGCCACCCTCCATCTCAAGGACTACTAGGAAACTTATTGTGAGCAAAGGTCCGAAGAGGAATGATCACTATTTCCAGTCGCACCCTATTAGGAATATTTTCAAGATGTTGTTAAGGAACAATTGTTGGAATTATGATGCATGTGTTGTACTTGATGGCAACCCACTTGTAGCATAACAACTCTCTTGTACCTAGTAACTAGATGAATCTACAGAAAAGATATCAGATGTGACAGAATGCATGATGAAATGTAGGGAAACTTCAAGGAATCAGTTTAGAAGGCAACTCACCCAGATGAAATATCATAGTATAGTAGGTAAACAACAAAGAATTACAGATCAGTCTTCATAGAATGAAGAAAGAGGGGTATATGTCGGTTTACCTTGACCAAGCTGCGTATACACGCAGGTTAACAGAACAAAAGGAGCATATAGCATACACACACACTTTCATAGAAGGAAAATTGTGTATACCTTGGAAAACTAAGTTTTTTGTCCAAAGAATTTAGTCCATGGTATTTTGATCCATAGTATTGGTCCAAGGTATCTGGTCTGAGGTATTGACCCTAGCTATTTGGTCCAAGGTATTTGTCCTAAGTGGTTTTGGTCCATGGTATTGAGAATGGCATAAAACTATATAAGGAGGAGAAGATCATTATGCTAGAGTAGACAAGCATCAAATATTTGATAAAGTGTGAGATCCAGTATACAGGTTATGGATTTATGATGCTCTGCTTGATTTGAGCCAAGGAGGAACCTTAGCAGTTGATGAAGGACAATATATAATGATGGATTAGGATCTTAAGGCTTGAAATGAATTATCTTTATATGGTTTGATCATGTTTATTATAGATCTGTATACTGATGCATGTGTTGTTCTATAAATATTATGATCTGGGTATAACTAAAGTCTGGAATAGCTGCAAAATTATGAATGAGTATTTACAGATGTATAAACTGGTTGACTTTGGTAAAAGCGCATAGACATGCAAGTTCAACACATCGAAGTAACGTATACCTTGTGAACTATGACGTTTGAAGTTACAACTGGTTCTCATTGATGATGCAGTGTTATGGGTACAAATCGTGTATTGGCTACAATGATCTCTCTGTTCCAGTCGATTTGTTGAAGTTGATTAAAGTATGAATGAATGATTGATTCAATTGTGTCAGAGGTTCAGAGATTGTTAGTGTTTGATTAATTTTGGTTGATTCAGAAAGTAATGATTGAATTTTAGTGATTGGTTGATGCAGATATAGTTGATGGTTGTATTGCAGTGGTGATTGATTTTGAGCTTCAATGTTGTTGGTGGGTCCAGTATGAAAATTGGATGAAGCGTGACTTTCAGATTATGGTTTTGTGTTCCAGGAGTATCCAGTCTAAAAATTTATGAAACAAGGTCCCTGGAGGAAGAGATAAGGTTGTAGCCTTCTGTAGGTCGACGCCTACATACTAGTAAACATATCGGCTAATACAAGAGCTAGGGGGTTGTAGCTCCCTTCCAGTAGAAGCTGGAGAATGAGAGAAGGTTGTAGCCTTCTACAGGTAGAAGCTTGCATATTGGTATGAGTCTGCACCAGTACAATGTTGTAAATAGATTTTCTTATTATTAAAATAAGACAGAGATGACAGCAGCAGGTGGTTTTCACCCACATTGGTTTCCACCTTAAATCTTAGTGTTCATGTGTGTTGCTTATGTGTGATGGTTCACTCTGTTATTAACTGCATATGGTTACTATTTAATGTTTAATAAAGTATGCACAGATTTAATATTAACATATGATGAATTAACTGAATCATTAATTTGCTGGATATACGCTTGTTTCCTTAAGCACAGTTGTGTGTACAAGTGGGTTACTCACATGGAAGTAGCGTATACAAATTTAAGAATGAAAAGAAAAATATTATTGACTTTGTCATGCGGAAAGAGTTATATTTGCGGACAAATCTAACCTCCCTAGGAGTCTAAGACTCTCTAGTGACAAACAAACCAAACAAGAACAATCCTTCTCTAAACACACATTATTCTACGAGAATTCAAATTTTTTCGATCTTACCTTAGGTCCAACGCTTGTTGTAGCAGTCCAGCCTTGCTGATCCAGATGAGCTCCTCCTTCACTTTCAGACCTGCATACACTAACAAAGCAAACGATTACATAACATCTGAATATTCATCATAAAACAAAGCATATTCATCACATAGACCAAGGAGTACATGAAATGATTCATTAACAACAAATCATTGAGAAGAATGGACTTATTTGTATTAAGGAAACAAAAAAGGAACCATTACAACCTGAGCCTTGGTGTTGTGCAAGCTCCTCCCAGGGTCCAACAAGAGATTTCCTCTACTTTGACAAGCTCACCCACTCCCAATATGCAACAAGGAAGGATAGTGATCTCTCCTCACAAGTCAACAATGGAAGTCCTAATTCCAGCAGCATTTACCCTTTAGAATGTTCAGCTTTCAACCTCCCATCCTTTGGCCCAATGCCTGTATTTATAGTATTCTAGAGGAGGTTATTCAGTTCCAACATCAATGGGATACTCCCTCTTTTGGATGGGGTAGCTCCTCTCTTGATGGGATAAGCTCCTCTATCATAGGGGTGCATGAACCATCTGGAGGCGCTCAATACACGTCAAAAACTCTTTTAGAAGGCTCTAGAAGTGACCACAAGTAACTTTTTAAAGATGAAACTCGCGCCTTTTGACCTTTACAGGGGTACGCACCCAACCTTTAGCATACAGAGC
>APFE030079779.1:35300-47440 GCA_000404065.3 Pinus taeda | reverse complement strand
AAACAAAGGAAATGTATCTAACTTTTCAACTAAGAATTTAATCTAAGAAGCAAAAGCTTACTAGGATGTTTCTTGGGATGTTTTACTTGGTAATGATCGATCCAAGGACTAGTTTATGCAGAATCACAAACTAATCAAAACAAAAATTCAATCTCTTTTTGTTCTTTTTTAAAATGAAATTCACAACTTTAAATGGACAAGCTTATTGAAATTTTGCAAAGAGGCAACACAAAGGTAGGTTGCTCACGAGGGTAGATTTTGTGACTAGCCCGACTCCTAAGAAGACTGGCAAAACCAGAGATATCTAAGGCTTTGCGACTTCTAAACCCAAAGTCACTACAGGACCAATATAAAAACCAAACCCTAAGGCTAAAATCTCAAGGAATTTCACTAAAACTTTCGACACTAATGGAAAAAGTATAGGTGAAGGTTTTTGACAGTCAACCAGTGGATCTGGGTAGAAAAATCTAAGAAAAACAAATTCAAAAGGGAGAAACTGATAAAAAAGGGAAGTTTTCTAAATTTTACCAGGGTACGCAGGCAACCAGTTTAACCAGGTGCGTGCCCGCTCTGTGTACACAGATACAGTGCGCACAAGTACGCACTGTGTCTAACTCAGAGGGTACGTACTACTGTAAAACAAAGAAAAACTAAGTTCTAAACTGACCCTAAGCTAAGCCACCCAAAAACACAGTCAAGCAACCAAAAAACAAAAGAAACAAGACTCTTTTCAGATCAAAGCAATGATTAAAGGAAAAATCAAAACCAACAATGGATTCCCCAGTGGAGTCGCCAATTTGTCATGCGGAAAGAGTTATATTTGCGGACAAATCTAACCTCCCTAGGAGTCTAAGACTCTCTAGTGACAAACAAACCAAACAAGAGCAATCCTTCTCTAAACACACATTATTCTATGAGAATTCAAATGTTTTCGATCTTACCTTAGGTCCAACGCTTGTTGTAGCAGTCCAGCCTTGCTGATCCAGATGAGCTCCTCCTTCACTTTCAGACCTGCATACACTAACAAAGCAAACGATTACATAGCATCTGAATATTCATCATAAAATAAAGCATATCTATCACATAGACCAAGGAGTACATGAAATAATTCATTAACAAATCATTGAGAAGAATGGACTTATTTGTATTAAATAATCAAAAAGGAACCATTACAACCTGAGCCTTGGTGTTGTGCAAGCTCCTCCCAGGGTCCAGCAAGAGATTTCCTCTACTTTGACAAGCTCACCCACTCCCACTATGGCAACAAGGAAGGATAGTGATCTCTCCTCACAACTCAACAATGGAAGTCCTAATTCCAGCAGCATTTACCCTTTAGAATGTTCAGCTTTCAACCTCCCCTCCTTTGGCCCAATGCCTGTATTTATAGTATTCTAGAGGAGGTTATTCAGTTCCAACATCAATGGGATACTCCCTCTTTTGGATGGGGTAACTCCTCTCTTGATCGGATAAGCTCCTCTATCATAGGGGTGCATGAACCATCTGGAGGCGCTCAATACACGTCAAAAACTCTTCTAGAAGGCTCTAGAAGTGACCACAAGTAACTTTTTAAAGATGAAACTCGCGGCTTTTGACCTTTACAGGGGTACGCAACCAACCTTTAGCTTACAAAGCGTACAAGTACGCAGGTATACTGTATTTGGAGTGCGTACACGCAGGCAAGGTAGAGAGAACCTACGTACCCAGAGATAAACATGTTTTCAAGTGACTTTCTCTCTTTTTAAAGTTTTGACATGAAGAGCAGAGGTATGGGGCTTGACAAAGAGGACAATATGGCTATTGATGAGGCCATATAAACTGCAGATATTCAAGGTGACAAATTTCAGTGTAACAGACTTGACTAATATTGATTCACCCCCCTCTCGTATTAGGTCCTTTGGCAGAAGCTTGATCGCTTGAAGGAGATTTGTAGAAACAATGGGAAAGAAGCTAAAGAAGAAAGCACCTAAAAAGAAGAAGGCATATCAAAGGAACTATGATAGCGGGAGAGTCGATTGGGGATTATGTGGAAGCAACTCTTCAGATTCAGAATCACCTCAGAATGAAGACGAGCAAGAAAAAGAACCATTAGGTATGAATTTATTATCCTCTAGTGATACATTTCTCTGTCCATTTGAAGATGGTTAAAGTGACAACGAAACAACTGAATTTACTCTTATGGGTGAAAGATAAAGATATCAAATAGAGGTAGAATTTAAAAGGTTCACAGACAAAATTAAAGATCAACAAGATCTATTGGACAAACGGGTGTGTGACTTCAAAGAAGAAGCTACCAAACTAAAGGAGGAAGGAAACAAAGTAAGGAAGCAGTACAAGGAAAAGGAAGATCAATGTCAAAAGTTGCAGGATGAAGTGACATCATTCAGAAATGATGTAAATAAAAGGATCACAACAATCAAGAAACTTAAAGATAGATCCAACTACTATGAAGGTCTTGAAGCTAAGATCCTCTCTTTAAGAGAAGATCTTGAAAAATCAAATAAGCATAATGAATAACTACTCGAAGCTCTTAAAGAACAAGAAAACGAAGTTCTCGAATTAAGGCAACAAGTGGAAGAAGGAAGAAAAGCTGAAGAAATCATGAAGAAGAAATATCTTGAAAAGGAAGAGCAATATTAGGTTGAGGTAAATATACTAAAAGGTAAATTAGAAGAAAAGGATAAGCTTTTACGATTTCAAGATAGTACTAAGATTTTGGATGATATTCTTAGTAGTCAAAGGTCTCCTGCCATCAAATTTGGTCTTGGTTTCCATGAATCCATTGAAGGTGAATCTAGCTCACAAAGGAACTCTAATGTAAAGCCTGAAATTCTCAACAAGGAGATTAGAGGTCAACCCCATCAACAACCAAGGAAATAAATTCTTCAAAGAAAATATTTTACTCCTAAATGTGGAAGTTATAGTCAGTTATTTCCTCAAATGAATAATGTTGAATGTTTTATATGTCATAATCTTGGACATGTTGCAGCAAGATGTGGAAGTAGAATGGTTCAAGACCATTGTTAGAGCTCTAGGAAACTCTCCTAGGTTGTAGCTCAAAGATGCCTGGTAACATATAATCTTCAATATGGTTCTAGGAACTTATTGGGATGGATGATGGTTCAGTTCAAGCCAAATAACCACTTCTACTCTGTTTTCACTCCAGACATGCATGAACACCCTCAAACTATAAGGCTTTAGACCACCAATGCTCAATAGTTTGGGAATTAGGTGAATAGATGAGGAATACTAACCACACCAGCAAATGCATATAGAATGTATGATGGCGAGTTGCAACTAGTAAGGAAACTTGCAAATCTAATCTATCAATGCAGAGATAAGATGATAGTTATATTGCAATTGATACAAAAGAAACTTGAGTGACCTACTCACTGATACATTCAATTTACTAATACAGAGATAAGATGATATTTATAAAACATTCCAGGTACAAGTTTAGAACAGAGGAGAAATGGGCATTGAGCAATTAATAACAAAAGAAGCTTACATTGTTGAAAATGAAGATGAGACGCTGTAAGTTATAGAATATCTATAGTCTCCAAAAGTTGAACCAAAACACAATTGCCAACCCTAATTACATCTCCCTTTTGGCTATTTATAATCTATCATTGCAATGGCCCTTAGTTGTTTAGGGATGGAGGGGTCTTAATTGACCACCAACTAACATTAACTGTCTGATAGCGTCTTTGAAAATAGTTGCTTTCTCCACTACGAAAACCTGATCGGTTCTGATACCGTGCTATCCTTCGAGTAGTTGGATTGATCATGGCAGTGGAGTTCCATGACTGTTTAATTCGTTTGTTGAATCATGTTGTGTCCTTTTCTCCTCCGACCATGCTCTTCTTTTAATTCAGTTTCATGGTCAGGCTGTCACTAGACTGACAGAGTTAGCCATCTTCCTCTTTGAGTAACAGATAAGACGTGGGGTATGGAGTGCATGGGTAGTGTTAGCATCTAAATTCGCCTTAGGCTGAAGGAAAGAAAAATTCAGGGTAACCACAAACCACACTCAATCTGGTAGCTAGCCCTACCAGAACAAGAGAGGGCTCTCTCCGAGTCACACTCAGTGAATAGATAAACGAAAAGGCCTGAGATGACTTACAGTGAACTATTTATCTTAGGCTAGTAAGTGAATATGGATACAAGAAATGACTTTTATGAATGGCTGCGTTTCTGGGATGGTATGGGACCAATGGACCTCAATGAAACAGAGAATTTAATACAAAGGCACGGATTATTTCATGAGGCAAGGTAGGTGGAAAGCTTAGCAATTTAGTTTTAAGATAGTGAGGAATGGAGAGATTGATTTAAGAGGGTGAAAAGGGCATGGACAACATGAATCCTTTTCAACAGAAGAATGAACTCTGAACATGAAATTTTCCCACAAGCAGAGCAATAAAATTGAATTCTACCTTAGATAACTTAGAAAATTTCAATGGAAATGAATATGAAGTGAGCTATGAAACATAACAAGATACATATGAAACATAAGAGACACATTTGCTACACTCACAACCACATGAATCTCATGGAACAGAGCCACTGCCTTTCATTAATCCTCTCTAAAAAATATACAATGCAGAAACAGAGTTTATTTCCCACAGTCTCCCAGAAGTTACAAGCCAACCAACCCTTTACAAATGGTTTGCATACAATATATAGAATGTGCCATGAATAGGTAGAATGCCCAAGGGTTGGGGAGTTACTTGAATCATCACAAACTGAAGGTGGAGAGCCAAACAACAGCTACAGGTGCAGCGCCACAAACATGACAAATGGCTTGGTGGCCCTTTTCCTTCCTTTGCCACTTGGATAACTGACCATATGGAGTGAAAATACTTATAAAACCACCTTAGGTGCCGAAAAAATGAAGTGCATATGAGTGGGCCTACTTACAAAAAGTCGGGAAGTGAAATTTCGCGAAATGGAGGCATTCTGGCCTTTTTTCCTATATGCGTCGCACCCCTTTCCTGTATGCGTCGCGCCACTTTGAGGCCAGTTTTGAGGCACTTTCCGGAGTTCAAAATGTGCCCAAGTGTGCCCGTTGGAAATATTGTCCTGTTTACTTTCCAACTCAAGTGGAATTTTTGAATTTGGAGCTCATTTGCCCCTCCAAATCTTCATTCTCCCAAGACTACTTCCTGTGTGTCAAAATAGGGGCAGTGAGGCCATTTTTGAGTGCATTTTGCCCTTTTGGTGGCCAAGATCTTCTCCAAATTTCTTGCTCCTAGTGCCAATAATTTTTATTTTGCATACCAAATCCAAAAACGTAAACAATTTCTCATTTGGAGCTCCCAATCTTACACGTCGCGTCGGTGGCGCGACACTTATAGGGAAAAAACCTGTTTTTGTGCCAAAAATTTGTCATGTGACCAAAAGTTTCCCAAATTCCTTGAAATTTGGGCTGGAAGTCCTCTATAAAGTACTATGCTATGCCAAGGAAGCTTCAGCCAAGATTCGAAGCCGATCTTGCTCTTTTGCCTCTTTTGTTGCTCTGCTCAGTTTGGCCTTCAAGCTCCTTATTCGGGCCTTTTTGCTCATGTTCCGTGCCCTGTAATGACAAGCCATCCTCCTCAGTATGGTTTTGTCTCCATTGGCCTTCTCCAGTAGTCTCTCCAGGTGTATATTGACCCGCTCTAACTAGGTCTCACGGTCGTTGTTGATCTCTTGCTCCAAGGTAGTGAGCTCAATCCTCCTTTGTTGGGCAGCTTGGCGATGTTCACGAATGTTTTGTAGCTCCCCAATCACTTGCTGATACTCAAGTTGTTTGTTCCTATGCTCCAGATATTTCATGTTCCATTTGGCTCTTTCTAAATCAAGGGACAAGGCTTCAATCTCTGATTGCTGCTCTTGGATGATCTCTTTAAGCTCTGCATTTGTCGGTTCTGTATCTGTCTCATCATCATGAAGGAGAACGAATTCGGTCTCACGTTCACCTGATGGCTCACCTGAAGGCCCCTCCTCATGCATTGGCTCCTTACCTCTGTCTTGTTCCTGTGTCGTCGATGCCGGAAGCGAGGCCCCTTCTACCCTGGGTGGAGATAACACTCGCTTTGCTGCTACAAACAAATGCCTACTGCCTCTCTGATAGGTGATGAATTTTGGCACACTAGCAGTCTCATGGCGCTCATAACCTCATAGTCCAATGAATGCTCAGATTCCATGACTACTATATAAAATACCTTTGAGGACAAGAGGAATGTTGTTTATGAACTGTACTTAGGCTGCCTTTTGATGATGGTGAAGCTGGGTGTTGTTTTTGTGATATCTGCCACCAAGGGGAACAATGAAACAAAGGGAGTATTAGGAGGGGAGTAATGTGATGGGAGTAGGGAATTTTGTTTAGGGATATGTAGGGGGTTTTGGGTATTTTATAGGGTGTGGATTTTGGAGTTTTGACAAGGTATGGTTTGGGGTTTTAATAAGGTAGGTTTTTGGGGTCTGTATTGACCAAATAGTGGAGGGATAAGGAGTATGGTTTTGGTAGTATTTTAGGGTAGTGATAATAGGAAAAAATGTCATGGGGGATAAGGAAAAATGGTAATTAAGGTAAAATAGATCCTTGGCATCAACATCACAATTATACAACCCTAGCAACAATGGTTTTTTGGTGTCTTCTTGTGGTTGACTTCATGAAATTTGTTGCATTCAATCATAGGCATATAACCACCATATCACTCATAAAATTTGATAAACAAGTGATGTTATAGAGCATACCTTGCCATTTGATGGGCTTCATAGGAAACTTGAGGCAATTTGGCACAATTTCAGGACTTTTAGCCCTGTGCGCCGCGCCCTCTATGTGCACTGCACTCCTGGGTATATGCGCCGCGCTCCCTCTATGTGCGTCGTGCCCTTTTCCAGGTGACTTTTGGAGGCTTTCCCGGTGTCAAAATTGGGTGCAGGATACCTTGTTGAAAAGGTACTTGAGTCTACTTTCCAAAACAACTAAAATTTTTCAATTTGGAGTTCATTTTCCCTGTCAAAAATCAAATCTCCCAAGACTGGTCAAAATGTGCCCAGTGAGGCTGCCTCAAGGCAGAGTGCTGTTGTAGTCAACTTTTGAATGCCTTCCTCAACCCCAAATTGAGCTCATGATAGCTCCTTAGAAAGATATTTGTCTCTAGTTATCATTTGGATCATCAAGAAAGTCATTTGGCCAACCAAGCTAGGCGAAAACTTGATTTTCCCAAGGTCACTCCAGAGGTACATCAATTCTCCCGAGGCAATTGTATTTTTGACATTTCTTCAAAACCATGACACCTGTGTAAAACGCGAAGGATTTTTTTCTTCCTTGGTCTGTTGTGGACAAAAAAATCTCTCAGGTTTTCCAAATTCATCTTTCCTTGCTCAGAAACATCATTTGAGTGAAACATACCCCGATGTGGGGAACAAGAGATTTTTCGAAATTAAGCGAAATGAAGGGGATAGGGAGCTTCTAAATTTTTGAGGAAATTTCGGAAAGTATGGAGGGATGTTAGGAAGTAGGGGAAAGGGGTCCAAAAAGGCAAAACACAGGCCCAACCTAGAAAATTGCCAAGTTGTAGCAAGAAACTAGGGTTTGTGCGAAAATGAGGAATTTGGGGGATCTCAGTGATGTGAAGTGTTTAATAAGGTACTTTAAGGATAGGGGAAGGTGTATGAATATTAGGATACAAGTTTTGCCGATGATTTGACCGTCCAAGAGAAATTGCCTTCAAAACCCTAGGAGAGGGAAATGACCTTACCTAGGCGCAACTGAAGCATGAATAAGGTGTAAAATGACCCAACGGAACTTGACATGATGATGACAGCCCTTTGAATGGTGACATGGAACATAATTTGGACAACTTTGACAAGGGAAAAATAAAACCCTAGACCTAATGCCTAGTGACCAAATTTTACTTGAAGACTCACTGAAATGATAAAATTTGACCTCGACACCTTAAAATCACTTGTGTAAGAGCATGTTTGATCACTGGAGGAAGGATGCAAAGACTGACACTAACAGGTAGATGAACGTTCGTGAATGATCATGAATGGTGGCCATTAGTTAAAGCGAGATGTGTGGTGGAGATTGATTTTTGGAGGCTAGCGGTCGTGGTGGGAGCAGAACATGTCCGGGCCGTTAGATCCTCAAACGAGCAGATCGGACAATTATCGGGTGGTAGAGATGTGCGAGTGATAATGCGCGGAGTGGTTTGATTTGAGTGCTAATGGTTTTTATCGCACGGGCATCGGGCGGTAAGCGGTAAGTGTTAGAACTCGCCTGATGCCATTCACTGGATGACACATAGCGGTGGGGAGAAAAAACCACCCTCATCGGGCAAGTACTTTGCGCGCTTGTTGTCTGCACGATACAGGCGCTAACCATTAGATTTGGTGGGGGTGATCTAATGGTGGAGGAGTGTCGGACAAGTTGGTGTATCGGATGGGACGTGGACTATTGGATTAGCAGGGAAAAATCAATGGCGAGGGTGCAGTGAAGGTATGAAATTTCTTTTAGGAAATGAGCTATAGGTGCGTGAGGCATATGAGTGAGGTTTTATGAGGTTTTTGGGTATTGAGGGCTAGGGCCAAAGAGGAATTTGTTGGGGTGTGAAGGTTAAGATAGGAAAAAGAAAGGGTAAAGTGTGAGCAGGGGCAAGGGAAGAAGAGGAATAATGGCCCAGGTGGGACCCCTTTTAAAGACAATAGAGCAGATCGAACCTTTCCTTCAACCTTCAAAAAGTCAGTACTACATCTCAGGGCTAACACTGGCTCCTTCTGGGGATGAAATCCTCCCTGTGAGGTTTCAAGAACCATATACCACTGACTTTTTTCATAAGAACAAGATTAGAGATATCGCTGAGTATTCCATTGGGCATGGAGTCTATCTAAGCCTACACTAGAACTTTGAAAAATAACATATTTACAATACCGAGGTCTGAAAGCCTCAAACAAAATAAACTTTCAAAAACTGCCCATTGATTGGGCTATCAAAAATAGTTTCTCCTTCCAAACTTTGCAACATGAAAGTATTGTTTCCCTGGACCTGAAAGATGACAAATGGTCTTGTGCATAAAGCATCAAATTTACCATGATTGTCTTTCTTTTCCTTTAATGCATCCCATTTGAGAACCTAGTCAACAACCTAAAAATTTTCCCTCTTTGCCTTTCTGTTGAAAGCTTCCTTGATTCTCTTTTGATGTATTGTAGACCTCTCAATTAGTTGATCTATGATCTGATGAACTTCAGCCAAGTCACTCATCCTCCTTGTCATGTCACTTTCCTCGTTCTGCTCTTCTTGCAAGAATTTGGTTACAGGGAGGACCAATTGGATTGGGAAAATAGCCTCAGTGCCATATACCAGCTTGAATGGAGAGCTCTGTGTGGACTTCTTGGTGGTAACCCTGTCAGCCCATAATGCAAACTTTAGTTTGGAATCCCAACCGCGCTTATTGTCTTCCAACAACTTTTTGATTATCCTTACCAGGCTTTTATTGGATGATTCTGCTAGGCCGTTATCCTGAGGATAATATGAGGTGGAATGCACTAATTTAATGCCCATTGAGTCACACATTCCCACCAATTATTTCACCTTGAAGGCTACTGCATTGTCTGTAACCAATTTGTTTGGGCAGCCAAACCTGGTGAAAATGTTTTCTGTCAAGAATTTCATAATCAGTGGCTACTAAAATCCATCTATGCTGGCCATTGGAATGTGGATTAATCTCCCCTATGAAATATAAACCCCACTACTAGAAAGGACCATTAGTGTGTATTGGTTTCAAGGGAAAATATTTCAGCTGTTGTCTTCCTACAAACCTCTGCCACTTGTCACAATATTTCACAAATGAAAACACATCAATGAATAGAGTAGGCCAATAATAACCAGCTCTCAGGATCTTGTGGGCTATGGTTTTCCAATAATGATTCCCTCCACAAATGTTGGAATGAAACTAGTGCATGACTTCCACGGATTTATCTTTGTCTGGACATCTTAAGAGGATTCTAGTTGGGTCCTTCTAATAAAGCAGGTTCTTATTAATACATAACTTGGCTGCTCTGGGCTTGATGGTTATGGCTTGACTTGAGCTAAGCCCTGGAGGGACTTCTAACTTCAACAAGAAGCTAAATTCTTAGCTAATGATTGGTTCTACTCTCATTCCTCCTCTACTTGTTCAACCACTGAATCTATACTTATGCAATTTATGTCCATCAAACTGCAATTTTCCTCAGCCATAAGCTTAGCC
The DNA here is from genome assembly GCA_000404065.3 of Pinus taeda. Classification (NCBI taxonomy): domain Eukaryota; kingdom Viridiplantae; phylum Streptophyta; class Pinopsida; order Pinales; family Pinaceae; genus Pinus; species Pinus taeda. Next base: position 37,208 of record APFE030079779.1, on the reverse strand, counting down.
AGGCCCTGGCCTTTGACAAGCTTGGTGGGCCTTACCTCTATGCTGAACTCTATGAGTTTTGCAATCCACTTAGCTCTTCTTCCATCAACATTTGGTTGTGTTAGGACGTCCTTTACTGAGGTAGAAGGTACATAGGCAATCATCTTGGAGTGCAGAATGTCGATTCGGAATGCCTTCAAGGACTTAATGAGAGCATAAGCCTATTTTTCAATAATGTCATATCTTAATTCAAAATCTCTTAAAGGTTTGCTGAAAAAGGCCACTGGGTGCTCTGTACCTTCAACATTTTTTGCAACAAGATTGCTGCAAGGGTGTCATAGGAAGCAAAAGAGAAGATATGGAACTCCTTGTTATAGTCTGGGCTGATTAGAGTGGGAGCTTCCATAATAGCTCTTTTGATGGCTTCAAAATATTTTCTTGTTGCATCTGTCCATTTGATCTTTGATCCCTTCTTCAACATGGAGGTGATATGTTTCACTAGTTTTGCAAAATTGGGAATAAACCTCCTTACAAAGTTGATCTTACCCAAAAATGATTGAATGTCCTTTTCTGACCTCAAAACAAACAATGTCTGTATTGGTTTGACTTTCTCTGGGTCAATCTTAACACTTGCAGTAGAAACAATGTGCCCTAAAAGTTTGCCTTCTTCCAGAGCAAACTGTGACTTCCTGGGATTTACTGAAATCCAAAACTTTCTACACTTCAAAAACACTTTCTTCAGATGATGCAAGTGATCCTGATGACTGCTGGAGTAAACTGTTATAGCATTAAGGTAAATTAGGACAAACTTGCCCTTTTCTCCCACGAAAGCTATATCCATGGCCCTCTGAAAGGTGGCCCTAGCATTCATCAATCCAAAAGCCATATTGAAGTACATAAAAGTGCCCCAAGGAGTGGTGAAGATAGTCTTTTCTTGGTCCTCTGAATGTATAGCTACTTGGTTGTACCCTGAAAATCCATCCAAGAAAGACATAACTTTGGCCCCTGAAACCTTTTGCAGAGATGTTCCATTTTGGGCAGGGGATAGTTGTCTTTCTTAGAGCATTTGTTCAAGTTTTTGAAGTCAACACACAGTCGAATTTCCCCACTTTTCTTCCTTACTACTATCAATTTGGCTACCCACTTTGAATACCTCAGTGGAACTATGATCTTGGCAGCCAACAATTTCTGAATTTCCTTTTCAATCAAAGGAAGTAGTAGAGGGCTAATGGGTCTCAGTTTCTGTTTGAAAGGGATGGTGTCTTTCTCCAGTGGAATCTTATGCTGAATGATGTTCTTGTCATAAGTCTTAAGGTCATTATACCCCTAGGCAAAAACATCAGCAAATTGCTTCATGTTGGGTTGTGTTATATTCTTTCCACGACTAACCTACTTATGGTTTTCGGTCCATGGTTTTGGACGCGCTGGTTTTCGGTCCATGGTATTGGATGCTTCGGCATGTATAAATATGTATTGTAACATTGAAAGGAATATAATGAAAAATCAAGCTGGTAGTCTCGGTTTTGAGATCCAGTGGAAAATATCTGTGTATATGTGTTTTATGTGTTATGCTCTCGCATTTTTATTTTTCCTGTGATTTAGAATTTGTATGCAGGTAATTTCTGTGCGGGGTTAAAACCTTCATTTGGTATCGAAGCTGTTTTGCCTTCAAGGGGACGCCTTTGTTGCTGAGGGGTTTCGCTCGGGCCTGTGGTAACCCTGTTCAGTGGGAGATCTGCGAGATCGATTCCGGTGGTGAAAGAAAATGGTGAGCAGTGGAAAGATAGAGATTGAGAAGTTCAATGGTCAGAGTTTTGAGTTGTGGAAACTCAAGATGGAGGATCTATTGGTGGATAAAGATCAGTGGATCGCGGTAGATCCGGGCACTAAACCAACGGGAGTGACCGATGAAGAATGGAAGAAGCTGGA
>APFE030079779.1:3843-35280 GCA_000404065.3 Pinus taeda | reverse complement strand
TGGTAGTCTCGGTTTTGAGATCCAGTGGGAAATCTCTGTGTATATGTGTTTTATGTGTTATGCTCTCGCATTTTTATTTTTCCTGTGATTTAGAATTCGTATGCAGGTAATTTCTGTGTGGGGTTAAAACCTTCACTTCATTAGGTTGCAATATTCAGAACTTTGGGTAGTAGACAAATGGATGGACAGATTTGTGTACTTTGGGTGATCTGGGCTCCCTATATTTTGTCTATGGACTGTAGACTCATTATCTTTCTGGGTAGGCTTATAAGGCACATCATTATGGTCAAAAAACTTCTCTAGAGGCACCAACCCTTTAGGTATATGGTTACTAGGCAATTGTACAATGTTGTCCTGACCAATTTTGTTTCTTAGCTGAGACTGATGGCCTTCCTCCACAGTTTCATTATATTGACGAATTTGTATCTCACAGAATTCATCAATGACTTGTGAAAACCTATTGACTTCATCATCATCCTCAAAAACTTTCTAATACTTGACATTATCAGGCAATGATGGTCTATATTTTACTTGGATTTCATAAGTCAATCTAGGAGGCATGGGAGGGATGAACGTGCTAGCAGATACAGCGAGGGAATCAACAATCTGATTTTTGGCTCGAGGAATATATGAGATAGAAAAGCTATTAAAAGAATCTTTGAGCCTCCATATCTCATCTCTATATGATTTCAGCCTGGGGTGTTTTACTTGGAACGTTTTGTTCACCTGTTGAATGATGAGATCGGCATCTCCAAACACCTTTATGTCTCTGATTCCCATTTCTTTAGCAACATTTAAGCCCAATATCAAAGCCTCATACTCTGCTATATTTTTGGTGACCTGAAAAGTCAGCTTGAGAGACAGATGTATGCATTCGTGTGTTGGGGATACCAGCACTACACCTGCTCCTGAAGTTTCCCTAGAGCAAGCTCCATCAAAAAACATATCCCAAATCTGTGGCCCTTCTTTCTCCGTGACCTGGCATACTGGTTTCCTAAGCTGTACTGAGGCCAGCTAGGATTCTTCAATTTGGAGAATACATGCTCCAAAATTAGTGTCGAGAGCATAAATGGGATGATTAGTGGGATGCTTCTCATCACTAATGATATATGCCAGCTGAGCTTCTCTGTATAATCTCCTGCTTTCACCTCCAAAAACTGGAATGGTAGCATAAGACAAATCATTCTACAATGTCCCACCTAATATTTTAATCCACCCTCTGGAAAGAATCATTCCAAACATAGGAGGTACATCTACTACCACAATATCCATCATCATGCTCTTCATGGGCAGCTGAGACAAGGTGATGGCGAAGTCTTTGGTTAACCCCAAACATTTCACTTTTCTTGAGTCAAAAGAGAATAAGTCATGATAGGGTCTGGTGATATCAAGCCCTAACTCATCCATGACAGCCTTTAGCATTAGATTATGGCTGGCACCTGTGCCCAACAGACAGTTGTGAAGGGTTTTGTCATGAATAGTCAAGGAGACATAGAATGATGGGGAATTGTCATGAGAAGGTTCAGTCATTGGGCTAAGCACAATTGTAGGTTTGTCATCTTGCAAATTCACATAGTCATTTAATGCTTGTGTGGCCTTAAGCTCAAGGGCTTCAAGGACGGGTCTCTTAAAGGCTTCATTCTTTACTAGTTCTATCAGGGGTACAGAAATTTTCAACTTTTGGACTTCTGATTTGAAACTGAAAGGGGAAGGGGACTTGTCATGACCTCTTACCTCTTGAGCTGGTGCTTTGAGGCTGATGGGATCAACTGTTGGTCGCTTCTACTTGCTAATCTGCTGCTCTATGGGGACATCTATGGGGACAATAGCTCTTTGGACAGGGCTTTCATTGACCTTACTCATCTTTGACCTCAGGTTATATTGATCTTCAGTTTGCAGAATAGCTTCTCTGTCCCACTCTTGGTTGGTCTAGTCCTTGAGTAATGACTCGTCATAGGCAGCAAGTGTCAAAAAGGAAGCATTGCCTTTGTCTTCCATGCAGTGGATCTCATCTTGTTCATCGAAATGATCCTCCTCCATGACTACGTTCTGGAAAGGAGTCTTCACCTTCTATTCTTCATTGGCCTCTTTGCCCCTTTACATGCAATTGTTCATTTGCTCTCTGATATGGATTTGTATTTCAAGGAGAAAATGTATTAGGAACCCTTCCTTTCCCTGAATGCTGCTCAACCTTCAGCTTGGAGATTTCAGAGGCTAGTGACTCTATCATCTTGGTCATTTTGTCTATCTTTGGGTCTGAGGATGAAGAAGATTCACCCCTCTATCTCTTTCTGTCAACATGCCCCTTGAGTTTCTCTACAGCCATAATATTAGATTCTACCTCTAACGCTGCATCCTACATCTCAACTAGAGAAGCACATCTTCTTTCTCTCAATAGCGGGCATAAGTCAGAATCAAAGGAATTGGCATAGGTGAGCTTGGCAAAGGTGGGGGTAGGTTTCACTTCAGCTGGTGTCTTGTTGTACATGCGGTTATACCTTTTATTAAAATCAGAAAGTGACTCCCCATTTTCCATTTTTAGGTTCCCAAAATCAGTATGATAGTAGAGCAGATCTTTCTTATCCCCCCAATTCTTTAGGAAAACATCATCTAAAGCCTCAATGTTTGTTATAGATCTAGGGGTCAATTCTCTGAACCATTTTCTTGCGTCTCCATCTAGGCTTTGGACAAATACTCTCATCCACACATCATCTTCACTAATGTCTAAATTATCAACATAGCTATATAAGGACTCAAGATGTTCTTCAGTTGTAACCCCTTCAGTCCTAGTGAAATTAGGCATGTATTTATGATATTCTCCAGTAGGGATTTCATTCAAAGGAGTGGGCAGTACTAGAGGTCCATACCTAGCAGGTATGATTCTTTCCATTTTGGTGGGTGCTTGTGGACCTGCCATGGCTGTAGTGGATTGAAGAGTACTGGCAGTCTGAATGATAGAGAGTTGAGGAGTGAATGATAGAGAGTTGAGGAGTGACTGACAGGACTAGAGGAATATGGGGGATATGAGGTCAGGTTTCCTTCAGGATTAAAGCAAAAGGAGAACCTAAAGAATAAGGAGCTTTATGAATCTCTGAAAAATTTTCTTCACTGCTAGCTCTAGAGGCTATATTCTCAACATGTATTTGTTCTATTCCAAGCCTTTCTTGCAGAGATGCATAAGATTATTTAGGTTTACCTAATCCTGATGCTCCTTTCTGTGATATCTTTCTTCCTTTGATGATCTTTTTAGGGTCAGGTACTGGGTCAGCTGGTGACTTTTGAGGATTTCTCTGAGTATGCCTCACAAACTGAGCCAGAACTATGATGTGGAGTCTCCAAGAGGTTCGACCTCTAGTAGAGTCACCAGATAGATGATTACAAACAAAAATGTGTCTCGTATTGTCTATCATCAAAGTTGGATCTGTGTCATTCTCCTAGGAAAGCTGAGCTTCAATCTCCTCTCCCCAGCAACGATGCCAATTATGTTAGAGCTCCAGGAAACTCTCCTAGGTTGTAGCTCGAAGATGGATGGTAACCTATAATCTTCAATATGGTTCTAGGAACGTATTGGGATGGATGATGGTTCGGTTCAAGCTAGATAACCACTTCTACTTTGTTTTCACTCCAGACATTCACGAACACCCTCAGACTACATGGCTTTAGACCACCAATGCTCAATAATTTGGGAATTAGGTGAATAGATGAGGAATACTAACCACACCAATAGATCCATACAAAATGTATGATGGCCAACTGCAACTAGTAAGGAAACTTTCAAATCTAATCTATCAATGCAGAGATAAGATGACAATTATCTTGCAGTTGATACAGAAGAAACCTGAGTGACCTACTCACTGATATATCCAATTTACTAATACAAAGATAAGATGATAGTTATCTAGCATTAGGCATAGAAGATATCATGAATAAAACATTCCAGGTATAAGTTTAGAATAGAGGATAAATGGGCATTGAGTAATTAACAGCAAAAGAAGCTTGCATTACTAAAAATGAAGATGAGACGCTGCAAGTTACAGAATATCTATAGTCTCAAGAAGATGAACCAAAACACAATTACCAACCCTGATTACATCTCCCTTCTGGCTATTTATAATCTATCATTACAATGGCCCTTAGCCGTTTAGGGTCGGAGGGGTCTTAATTGACCACCAACTAACATTAACTATCTGATAGCGTCTTTGAACGTAGTTACTTTCTCCACTACGAAAACTTGATCAGTTCTGGTACCGTGTTGTCCTTTAGGTAGTCGGATTGATCATGGCAGTGGAGTTCCATGACTGTTTAATTCAGTTGTTGAGTCGTGCTGTGTCCTTTTCTCCTCCGGCCATGCTCTTCTTTTAATTCAGTTTCATGGTCAGACAGAGTCGGCCATCTTCCTCTTTGAGTAACAGACAACATGTGGGGTATGGAGTGCATGGGCAGATGAACGGTCATGAATGATCATGAATGGTGGTTGTCGGATCAAGGGAGATGTGTGGCAGAGATCACTTTTTGGAGGCTAGAAGTTGCGGTGGGAGCGGGACATGTCTAGGCCATTAGATCTTCAAGCAAGCAGATCGGACGGTTATCGGGTCACGAAGATGTTCGGGCGATAAAACGCAGAGTGGTTTTATTTGAGTGGTAATTGTTCTTATCACGTGGGCATTGGGCGGTAAGCAGTAAGTGTCAGAACTCGCCCGATGCCATTCACTGGATGACATGTAGTGGCGGGGAAAAAGAAAAACTGCCCTCATCGGGTGGGTATTTTGCGCTCTTGTTGTCCACGTGATATAGGTGCTAACTGTTAAATTTGGTGGGGGTGATCTAATAGCAGACGAGTGTTAGACAAGTTGGTGTATCAGATGGGACGTGGACCGTTGGATTGGTGGGGAAAAATCAACGGTGAGGGTGCGGTGAACGTACGAAATGTCTTTCAGGAAATTTGCTATAGCCACGTAAGGCATATGAGTGAGGTTTTATGAGGGTTTTGGCTATTGCACTTGGGGCTAGGGCCAAAGAGGAATTTGTCGGTGTGTGAAGGTTAAATTAGGAAAAATAAAGGGTAAAGTGTGAGCGGGGGTAAGGGAAGAAGAGGAATAATGGCCCATGTGGAACCCCTTTTAAAGACAATAGATCAGACTGAACCTTTCCTTCAACCTTCGAAAAGTCAGCACTGCATCTCAGGGCTAACAACCATCACACAGAAAAATCATCAACTTCCAGGTACTTTAAGGGATATTGTTTTTCTTGCAATATGTTTGGTCACAAACCATTCACTGCTATAGAAGAAATATGAAACATATAAGATGCTATGCATGTAACAATTTTGGACATATAGCAAAGGAATGTAGGACAAAATTTTGGGTACCATACCAAAAGGAGAAAACATCATCACACTCGAAGATATGGAAGAAGAAAGAAGTATAGTTAGAAAAATGTGGCATGGTATAGTGTATAGACATAACATACTCAGGGGGAGCTAAAAGTGTGAAACTTCAATGTTCTAAATCTCATACACAAGTTTCATGAATACAAGTCGCGTATATATGTGAGTTCGAAGCTGCATACTCGCGTATATGTGGTTTGAGAAAAATGTTGTGGGACAGTCTCAGAAAAACTGATGTGATATGATTTAGACAATTATCAATTATCTTTTCTATCATGATGATATATTACTACAGTCTGTGGATGTTATTTAGAAGTGTTTTTGAACCTCACAATTTGTTTATAACTTGATGTATATCTTATTGATGATGATGCCTTGATACTTCTTACTAATATGTGCAATGATCAAATCTGACAGTAAACAGGTGGAACAGGTTTAGGGGGAGAACAACTATGCTTCTAATAAAGCATTGTTGGCATTATGGTTAGAAGTCTTTGGTACCTAATCAATGATGATGATGCTTATATGGCTAAATGATACATCTTGCTATGTTATGGTGTTGGGTCCCTATAATACTAGTGATTACCCCATTACTATGGTAGTTGTACCCCTTATTAATATTGTTGTGCCCCTATTACCCCCATATTCTTATTACTATGCCCCATAGAATCCCTCTATTGTTATTTTTGTGGCTTTATATTATTATTGTTAGGTCGGCTGGGTTATATTGTGACTCCTTAGACTCCTATATATAGAAAGGAGGTTTTGTCATTTGTATCATCAAAGAATTGTTCATTTATGTAATGTAAAGGAGGTTGCCCCCTCGAAGAGGCTGAATTCTAAGGCGTTGATATATCTTTCTATCTTTTCTTGAGCTGGTTTCATAACATATGGTTATGAGTTGCTCATGATAAAATTTCATATGATTCTTGGGGTCACATAGTTGGTTTTCAGATCAGATTTATGGATGATTGTGGATGACTCTTTGATGATGCATATGGTACATATATGTTTCTTACATGATGATCTTCATAAGGATGAAGAGAAGTACAAATCTTGAGTACACAACTTCATTATTTGGTGATGAGCCACTCATTTCCTTTATGACGTTGTCATCATACCTTCAAAGATGCATAAAGTTCATATGGTGTAGTTATGATTTCTATAGTTCATGGCTCTCACATAGTTGAGGATTTTTTTTGTTGATGATATCAAGAAATCTTGACAAATGACCATGAGATCATGGTTTGCTAGATACATATTGGTATGCTGGATACATGGATGATTACTTAAGTTGCATATTGAAAAATATTGTTGGTTGGCCAAGAGAATGGTGTTATTACAAGTTTCATGAAGACATAGCTATTTGAAGACATGGATATTCGAATACATGGCTTACTTAGTCACATAATGATGATGATTTCTTACCTTATGATGATAGTTTGATACTCACATATGTTTATTATCATGGTTGATGCTTATCAGATGTGGGATTTTTCCTAGCGATGATACATGGTTGATATATTGAAGGTCCTTGTGGAAACATCATGCAGTTCTTGAAAATGATGTGAAAGATCATGTGATGACTATTATGTTTTCACATATGATATGGTGTGAATGATTTTGTTACTACTTGGAGATATGACATATGCAGAGTTGGTTCATGGAAGGAAATGAAGCAAGTTGATCTTGATGAGATCAAGAGGATGAGTTGATATCTATATGCAGACATACTTTGTCATAGGTTGATGATATTTACACTGACATGGACATATACAGGTTGCTGTTCTGGATGCTGTTGATAGATGCTTATGGAACAGATCATACATGGTGTATGATAATTGCTGATGACTATCATGGTCTTGTTTAGATATTTGGTCTCTATTATAGACCCATGATGTAATCATTTGTCTCTGTCTGTTGTAGTCTTTTGATGAGTCCCTTTTGGTCATATGATGTAATTTGTACCCCCACTATGCATGGGAAGGATGATGTAATATTTCAGTCATGTATAAACAATTGCTATATCCCCACTTAGTTGGGTGGATGAGTCAAGTTTAATATATCCCCACTTGGTTGGGAGAATGTATGTATGAGTCATTGCTGATAGGAAGGTCAAACTCACATAGTTGAGTTATAGAGTCATGTTATTTTTCTTGAAAATATTTGCAGACTCTACATGTGCTCAGGTGGAGCATGGATGATACAGTACATATCAACATGAATAAAGGTGGAGTTCAATCAAAGAATTCAGCATGTGACTAGGGGGAGCATGATTAATACTCAACTATTTAGATATGAAAGTCTTCATTTTGGTCTACCATTTTCTCTTGATATCAAAGGGGTAGAATATCTTGGTCTGCCCTTTGCCCTTGATGTCAAAGGGGGAGAGTGACTTGGTGTTGTTGTTGCCATCAAGTCCAAAGGGGGAGATTGTTGGCATTATGATGCATGTGTTGTACTTGATGGCAACCCACTTGTAGCAGAACAACTCTCTTATACATGGTAACTAGATGAATCTACATAAGAGATATCATATGTGATAGAATGCATGATGAAATGCAGGGGAACTTCAAGGAATCAATTCAGAAGGCAACTCACTCAGATGAAAGATCATAGTATAGTAGGTAAACAACAAAGAATTACAGATCAATATTCATAGAATGAAGAAATAGGGGTATACATAGGTTTACCTTGACCAAGATGCATATACACGTAGGTTAACAGAACAAAAGGAGCGTATAGCGTACACACGCACTTTCATAGAAGGAAACGTGCGTATACCTTGGAAAACTATGTTTTTGGTCCAAAGAATTTAGTCCATGGTATTTTGATCCATGGTATTGGTCCAAGGTATCTGGTCCAAGGTATTGGCCCTAGGTGTTTGGTCCAAGGTATTGGTCCTAAGTGGTTTTGGTCCATGGTATTGAGAAAGGCATAAAACTATATAAGGAGGAGAAGATAATTAGGCCAGAGTAGACAAGCATAAAATATTTGATAAAGTGTGAGATCCAATATGCAGGTTATGGATTTATGCTGCTCTTCTTGATTTGAGCCAAGGAGGAACCTTAGCGGTTGATGAAGGACAAGATCTAATGATGGATTGGGATCTTAAGGCTTGGAATGAATTATCTTTATATGGTTTGATTATGTTTATTCTAGATCTGTATACCGATGCATATGTTGTTCAGTAAATATTATGATCTGGGTATAACTAAAGTCTGGAATAGCTGCAAAATTATGAATGAATATTTACATATGTATACGCTGGTTGACTTTGGTAAAAGTGCATATACACGCAGATTCAACACATCGAAGTAGCGTATACCTTGTGAACTATGACGTTTGAAGTTACAGCTGGTTCTAATTGATGATGCAGTGTTCTGGGTACAAATCTGTGTATTGGCTATAGTGATCTCTCTGTTCTAGTTGATTTGTTGAAGTTGATTAAAGTATGAATGAATGGTTGATTCAGTTGTGTCAGAGGTTCAGAGGTTGTCAGTGTTTGATTAAGTTTGGTTGATTTAGAAAGTAATGATTGAGTTTCAGTGATTGGTTGATGTAGATATAGTTGATGTTTGTATTGTAGTGGTGATTGATTTTGGGCTTCAATGTTGTTTCTGGGTCTAGTATGAAAATTGGATGAAACGTGACCTTCAGATTATGGTATTGTGTTCCAGGAGTATCCGGTCTGAAAATTTATAAAACGAGGTCCCTGGAGGAAGAGAGAAGGTTGTAGCCTTCTGTAGGTCGACGCCTACGTACTAGTAAACATATCGGCTAGTACAAGATCTAGGGGTTTTTAGCTCCCTTCCAGTACAAGCTGGAGAATGAGAGAAGGTTGTAGCCTTCTACAGGTAGAAGCCTGCGTACTAGTATGAGTCTGCACCAGTACAATGTTGTAAACAGATTTTCTTATTATTAAAAGAAGACAGAGACGAAAACAGCAGGTGGTTTTGACCCACATTGGGTTTCCACCTTAAATCTTGTTGTTCATGTGTGTTGCTTATGTGTGATGGTTCACTATGTTATTAACTGCATATGGTTACTTTTTAATGTTTAATAAAGAACTGATGCATAGATTAAAGATTAACATATGATGAATTAACTGAATCATTAGTTTGTTGGATATAAGCTTGTTTCCTTAAGCACAGTTGCATGTACACGCGGGTTACCCACATGGAAGTAGCGTATACAAATTTGAGTATGAAAAGAAAAATATTATTGACTTGACTAATACTAATTCACCCCCCCTCTCATTATTATTTCCAACAACAATATTACCCTATTGGGATCTATGAAGACATGTACATAAAATGGAACACGCTATTGAAGGAAAGGGACCAATAAGTGCTCAGGTTCACATATATCTTTCATACCTTATGCATCAGGATGGGTATCAAGGATTCTGACTAGCATTTGGTGCTCAAGAACCATAGTTATCTACACATACATTCAAGCAGAAATGAAATTCCGAGATATCTCCTCGCTTGGTGCAACATATTGATATGTTGTCAAGAGCGAGCACAAATTTAAATAGAAGAAGTGAGACTTTGGATCTACGAATCCAAAGCAGGGTAATGACACTTCCAAATTATGAACAAAGGAAAAAGCTAAGGTGGAATGACCCAGGATAACTTGTCAAACCCACAAGAAAAGAATAGTAATAGGAAGGCAAATAAAGACACAAGAAAATGGTGTGATTTCCACAAGAGTTGCACTCACAACACAAATTATGTTCCGTAATGTAGTCACTAGTGGTCAAGATGAAAGCGTCATAGTCAGACACATGTCTTGACCCTGAACCAAAACCCAGAAAGGGGAAAAAAATCATTGATCGAGAACCCAGTGCTACAATTTCCACCACCAAGGTCAAGAAAAGTGAGCCTAAAGATCCAGAGGAGGGTGAGCATCTCCTTCAACTCACAGATGTAAGTGAATAGTGCTCCATTTCATTTCATTGTCGATAGTGGGAGTTAAAAGAACCTCATCCCAGTAGAAGTAGTTAAGTGGTGGGGCTTGCTAGTAACACCACACCCATAACCATACACCATTGGGTGGATCCACCAAGGGAAAGATATCTACATTAGCCAATAGATGCCTGGCCTATAGCATCAGTGCTTTCACGTATGATGTACTCTGTGATGTTGCTACCCTTGAAGTTTGTGAAGTTTTATTAGGCCAACCATAATTATGGAAGCGTCATGTTATGTATGAGTCTATACCTCAGATTTTTGTTATTACTTTGGGTAGAAAATTATAAAGGATACTAGAGGCAACCCTGCATACGACTATTTCTTTGACCCATGCTAAACAACGTAGTAAGATCATCTCCCAGATTGGGAAATTTGTTTTCTTCCTGATCATCTCTCAAAATAAGGGGAAGATCATGACCACATCCATAGCCTCTAGAAAGGGCTCCTCTATGCAGTAAAAACAAGTGGCTAAGGTCATGGAAGAGTACAAGGACATATTCTCCTCACCCACGGGGATACTTTTGAACTATCATGTCAAGAATTTGATTGATTTTAGCCCTAGTGCACCTATACCTAATGGGCCAATATATAGCCACTCTCTTATGGAAAACAGGGAAATCAAACAACAGATCCAAGAGTTGCTACAAAAGGGGCACATTCGACCAAGTTCCTCACCTTGTTGGAGCCTGATTTTACTCATACAAAAGAAATATGGGATCTGGAGACTTTGCATTGATTATCTGGAACTGAACAAAATCATAGTTAGGAACAGACACTTGATCCCATAGATTGATTTCCTTCTTGACTAACCCAAGGGGGCTAAGTACTTGAGCAAGATTCATTTGATGTTCTGTTATCACCAAGTTCCAATAGAACCCACAAATGTATCGATGACCACCTTCAAGTCTAAGGAGGATCTCTTTGAGTGGTTGTTCATGCCGTTCAGGTTTACAAATGCCCCTACAACTTTTATGAGGCTAATGGATGACATCTTGTGGCCTTTATCCACCTCATTCATGGTTTTATATTTGGATGATATCCTCATCTTCAATAAGACTTTGGTAGAACACTTGCAACATATTCGGCAGGTCCTTCAAACCTTGCGACAACGCAAACTATGTTCCAACCTGGAAAAATGCTCCTTTGGCATGGACCAAGTCTAATATTTGGGCTAAATAATTGATGAACATGGTGTGCATTGGATCCAACTAAGATCCAAGACATTCGGGATTGGTTAGCCCTAATGAATCTAATAGATCTCCATAGCTTCTTGGTCTTGCTAATTTATATGAGGGATTCAAGTTGAGGTTCTCTCATATCGCTTTTCCCTTAAGTCAAGTTACCATGGATAGAATAAAAGCAAAGTTTTTTGCTCTGGGTCCAAGAGAAGGCATTCATTGAACTAAAAGACTTCCTTTGCTCTACACCATTCCTCACCATGCCAAACCCACAACAACCATTTGAGATTGATATAGATGCCTCTGATTATGTTTTTGTGCAGTGCTCACTCATCAACATCCAATGCCCTATCATAATGAAACACTCTCTAATACTATTCGCAAGAATCACACCTATGATAAGGAAATGTGTTCTATCTTAGAAGTTTTCAGATAATGGAAACACTATATTATGGGGAAGGAGATGATAATCCATAGAGATCATCGACCTCTTCAATTTATGTAGACACAGGGGAAGTTGCCAAAAATTTTCCATCAGAAATGGTCCACATATATGAAACAATTCAAATTGAGCATTAAATATAATAAGAGTAGCATCAATCATGTCACAGATTTCCTCAGTCAATGATCCGAACTTAAACATGAACACACAAATTACAGATATAACCATAAATATAGAAATGCAATAGAAATAACACTTCATTTAATTAATATCATAATACTGAAATATGTTTACAAACAGAATGGAAATAAACTAGCTAGGGCGATGGTAGCTTATCTCCGAGAAGAGATGTGGTAGCTACATGCCTCTAAATTGTGTTACAATGAGGCTCCAAGGCCTGTTTATTATTAAGAAACAATGGAAAACCCTAAACATAAAAAAACCTAACCCTAGGAGAAGAAGTGCCAAAACTGTGAGCCTCGTTTGGATAAATTGGTACATCAATTTCCTGTGGTCATAACTTTGGCATACGATCTCCTTTTGGTTATTATAATATCTTGTTTCAAAGATCTCAAAGAGGAGGCTAAAAACAATTGGGGAGTCCCATTCAAGATTTATCCAAACTCTCCAACTTCCCTAAAAACATTGTTTAGGGCCTCAAAATGGCTCTGTAAGTTTAGGACCTGAAAAACTGCCAAAAATAGTAAATTATGGTACAATTAAGGAAACTGAAAAATTGAAAGAGACAGTGTTGGGGATCCAAGTGGAATAGAAGGGTGGCCACCAATATCCTTCTGGATCATTCAATCCTTGATTGTGGAACTAAGCATAGTTCTCAACCCTTATGGCCACAAAACCTCTTGATGGATGTAGTTATATGAAAATGACTTAGAGTTCACTTCCACATACAAGATGTGTATGAGTGGAAACCCAGTTCCATACTTCCACCTTTAGGATGGATTGTTATGCTACCTGGGACATCTTTGTGTTCCTCCACACAAGTGTGCTAAGCATATTTGGGAGGCACATTACATTCAACTCACAGACACTTTGATGTGGAGAAGACAATGGCAGTAATGTAGAAGTATTTTTATTAGCCAAAACTATGATAGGATGTTGGAAAATATATTAGATCTTGCTTTGTCTATGCCATTTCCAAAACAACAACTAAGAAGCAAGGCTCGTACACCACTCTTCCTACTTCTAGCTAGCCTTGGGAATCCATCTCCATGGACTATATGTCTAGCCTTCCTTCTACCAAGAATGGAAATGACTATGTGTTTGTGCTCATTGATAGATTTTCTAATATGGCCATATTAGATGCTTGTAAGGAGAGTATCATAATAAAAGCCACTACAAAGCTCTTCTTCGAAAGAGTGTGGGTACATTTTGGGATCCCATAGACCATTATATCATATTGATATAGAAATTTCCTAACACATTCTAGTCTAGCCTCTAGTCATTGTTGGACACCAAGCTCACCAAGTCGATTGCCTTCCATCCCAAACTTATGGCCAGACATAGGTCATCAACAGGACATAGTGCACATACTACACATGTACAAATCTAAGCATTCATGAAAATGGGATGAGAGTCTCCCCTTTGGGTAACACAACTACAAAAATTGTCTCCATAGCCCAATTGTCCATCCCCTTTCAGGTTGGCCTAAGATTTCAACCATTGTGTCCCCGTTGATGTTCAATGCCTCTTGCAACTACACAGGAAAAATTTGCACGTTTTCAATCTGAAGTTGATAAAGCTATCAAGTTTATTGAATTGATTAAGCACATTCGCCAACAAGTTCATGATATCTAGGCCATATAAGAGCATCTGGTCTATAGGAGTGAAAAAATATGTTGTAACAGATAAATACCTTACACCATCACCAAGGTTGTGGGTGAAAATGCTTTCGAGTTAAGTATCCCCCCATTCCTTGTCTTGCATCATTCAATGTGGACCACCTTTAGCCATACTTTCCGCCATTGTTGGACACATCGAAGATTTCTAAGAAACCAATATCAATAGAGATCAACCCAAATTACATTGAATATGCGACAACTTATTAGATCATGAACACAAAAAATAAGAAAACTCACCAAATGAGGATACAAATGTATCATGTTTTCAAAGCCGACCAACTCCTGCACTAAGGAAAGTGGCTCACTAGGGACCAAGTTCATGAAAAGTTTCCTCACCTCATGGAGGCACTCAACGTAATGGGGACCATTGCTTCCTAGGGGAAGAGGACTAATCTGGGCAGGTATTGGTGGCCATCCACCTATTCCACTTGGACTCTTGACACTATTTTCTATTATTTTCTTATTTTCCATCACAATTTCCTATTTCAATGCTTTTCTATTTTTGGTATTTTTCGAGTCCTAAACTTCCATAGATGTTTTGAGGCCCTAAATGGCAATTTTTTTGGGAAATGAGAAAACATGAATCTTTTAGTCAAATTTTTTGTCCTCCAATAGACCTTTATAATGATCCATCATGCATGTCAAACAAATATTGTATGCCAAAGTTACATCCCCGAGAAGTTTACGTTCTAACTAACCCCATTGAGTCCCATAACTTTTGGCGCTTCGTCTCCTAGGGTTAGGTTTTTGGATGTTTATGATTTCTCATTGTTTCTTCAGGATAGAAAGGTCTATGAGGCTCATTATAACATATTTTAGAAGACATGTATTCATTATGTCTCTTCTCAGAGATAATCTACAATCTCCCAAGCAAGTTTGGTTTCATTATGCACGTAAACAATTTTCAATGTTTGCTATGTTTTAATTGACTTTAAATTTTGTTGTATCTTTGTGTTTTTTGTCTAAATATATATTTCATTTCTTTAATTCATTAATTTGTATCAATTGGTGATGAGGTGGTCCTAAATCCATGGGATCACATTTAATGGGAGTGGATTGCATAACTAGTGGTAGCGGGCATAGAGTGCATGGACTTAATCTAATTATGTGAGAAAAAGGAGACGAAATTATGTCATGTGAAGCATGTGTATAGGGATCACAATACATGATTAGATCAATGGAATTGTTGAATCATTCATGTGGGAATATCATGACCCCAAAAAGTGAAGTCATCATAGCATTCATGGCATAGATGTAATCATGTCCAAGGATGATATTGTAGTCCACCAACCAATCATGAAAATGACGATAATAAAAATAACCTTCCTACCTAACTCAATATAGAGAATTAGGTGAGATATATTTGGTGGGGGCGGGGGTAGAGAGTAATGGAACCCAAATGTGAGAGAGTAGGTGTTTCCAAGTTGAGGAAGACGCATCATATGCAATGCATCAATCAAGCATAATTTCTTTAATAAAGACATATATTTGATATGGAGTAGAAAATTGGAGGTGTACTTTGATATGTTGGTCTCAATAAAAGGTGATAGCTTGTGAGGGGTATCAGTAAGAACTTCTAGTTTCCTTTGAAGGACAAAGTAAATGACATTTTGAATTTTCTTGATTATAGAATTTCATTTAGCTCTACCTAAAAATTGAAATATCTAAACTATTTCAAACTTTTTGTTGGCTCCTAGACACCTCTAAAACAACCTAGGAAAAACTCGAAAATCATAGGTAGCATAAACTTGGTCAAGGAGGTTACATGAAACTAAAGCCTAGATTTTAAGTACCAAAAGACAAACCACATCATTTGTATAGTCCAAATTTTATTTAATTGCAACCAATAAGAAAAATTTGTGATATTATGAAATGGAGGGGGTTCAATTCAACATTGTGACCACTGAAAAAGACCATCAACTCAGTGACTAGATCAAATTTCAAGCCGTGGTTGAATGTTACAAAAAGCATGGGGCAAACAAAATCTACCCCTATCAACGACACGGTAAATAAAACAAACATAATTTCATTATTGATTACTTGTAAAATTTATTCACAACTAAGTTTGCCCGTAAATGAATGTATCCATTTCTTTTGAGCATGAGAGAAACAATACTAATGAGGCCAATAGTTGACAACAACTCGCTGATGGTGGAGTGCATCCTGAGCATGATTGTATTATGGATATAAAAGCATAACTATGGATTAAAAGTATTAATATTTACTTGCAAATGGTGTACTTATAATTTTCTTGTTTTAATGGAAAATAATTTAAATGAGGATGCTCAGAGAGAAGAGGAACACATGACAACCAAACCAAAGGATTCATCTAGTCAACCACTAGGTAAAGAAACATTGTAATAGTATTTATATTAATTTTTTTTGTAGATGGTGTACTTATAACTTCTTATTTCAATGGAAAAGCATGTAGATGAGGATGTTTGGTGAGAAGAGGGGCACATCACAACTGAAACAATGGTTTTGGCTAATACATCAAGTAAAGAACATTGTAATGATATTTTTATTAATGAGTTACATATAAGAATAATAATTATTGATATTAATCTAACCCTTTTTCTTATTGTATTTGATGCCCCTTTGCAACAACTTTCACTACACATCAAATGTGTAAAGGCCCAACACTTGAAGTGAATCAAGGCATGGATGAGCTAATCATAAAATATATACAAAGAAAGGAACCAATAAGGAAATAACTATATATATATTATGAGACACATGTCTAATGGCAACATATTTTATTGAAAAATGATTTTTACTATAATATTATATGTTTTATACATTTAAGGAGACACACATGCTTTGTTTCAATTACTTTAAGTTTTTATTTTTCTGCTTTTTATGCATACTTTCAATTATTTTCCATTAGATAGATTGGGAATGGGGAATTGAGAGTGATGTGAGTAGAAGAAGGGTTATATGAGCTTCCACTTTCATGTTGTTGGCCCTATTTAGTAGAGAATAAATTATTCTTGAAACAAAAAGAAGCTCATTGAGGTATTCCACATTGGTCTTTCTAGATTTTCATATATATATATATATATATATATAATATATATATATATATATATATATTTATATTATATACTTAATTATGATTTAGCTATATAATATTATATTCTCTAATTATTTCTATAGGTATTGGAAAGGGAAATAGTGGTGGTGTGTACAAAGAAAAAGAACATGAGGCATAGGGTTTTATTACATGAAGAAAGGTGCATGATATCATTCCACCCGTAGTGGGATCCCCTTATGTTTTCTAACATTGATGATTCCACAAGAATTGACAATTATGAATGTTGAGTAAGTGTGTATCATTCATTCATCACATTATTTATTTGTTATTTATATTATTATATGGTTTATTCATAATATCATTGTGACATACCTAGTCCCTTAATGCCTGATTACTCATGAGATGGGGATTATCAAAATTACTCTTCCTTATACCAGCTCAATTTTTTTTTTGAACTACCATCATCTTTTTCTCATTGAGACCTTTCCAAAAATATAAATTTCATCTAAATACGAGCTATGGATCTAGAGTTATGCCCATTTGAAAATTGGCCTCTCCAAGTGCCACATTAGCATTTGTACCATCATCACATGGAAAAAAAATGGCAATCCTTTTGTGACACATGTCACCATTGTTGAATTCCATTCCTCATCACTCTCCATGCTAGAATGCCACATCAAAACATCATTGGGTTAATTTTGTGTCAAGAGGAAACCCAAATAGTTGGCATCATGACCTCTCAACTCCTGGCATATTGACACCCATTTGTTGATAGTTGATAGCGTATAATTTTCAATCAACTAATGGAACCTATGTTTCTATCTAATAATGTTTTGACCCACCTAAGTCACAAGGCCACTAGGCAAGTAATAAAACACTACACACACCAATTGTCCTGAAATGATAACATATGTTAAACATCGAAAATATTCCCATTAACTAATGAATGGATTGAGGTATTTCAATGCTTGTTATTCAAGGCATTACTCTTACCTGATACCTCGATAACCAACATATTGATTTATGATATCCATGTCATGCCATGGCACATTAACTCACACATCAAAACATCAACAAATTATCTTTGTATTAAGAGGAAACCTCAATAACTGGCATACCAACCTCTCATTACATGACATATCAACCCCCGATAGACAATAGTTAATAGATGATAATGGTATTCCAATTGATGGGACCTAATTTTCCATTTACAAATGTTTTGACCCACTCGGCTCATAGGGCCACTGAACAACTAATAAAACGCCAAACATAGTGTTACAGATCCATTTGGGCACATCACTCCCATCATCCAGATCAGTGTTTTAGGGCTCATCAAATGGGAAGGAGCGACAGGATCAATACAAAGGAGAGAAGAGGAAAGTAGAACTACAAGTAGGTCTTCTCATCTTCTTTTTCTTATCTATTTCTTATAGGACAAGGCTAAAGTGCTTTAAACTGTTGTTCTAGATATGGCTACTTATCTAGGGAATTAGTATTTATCCGTACATACCAAATTCTCCAAAACAAATTGGTGACCCCGCTGGGGAACGATCATCGTTCCAAGTAGCCTATCCACATTCTAGGACACTCTTGCAGACCCTACTTGTGTTCATTGATTGTATTTCAACACTTTCGCATTGAATTTTGGTAAAAAATTGAGGTTAGATGACTCTTGAGTGGCCTCTCAGGAATCAGCAAAGGCTTGGTCAGGGGTCAGTGCTCTGTAGAGCACCCTTGAGTGAGATATAGTGCTCTGTAGCACAGTTAGCCCCTCTTTGGCCTGTACTAATCCACCTTAGGGAAAATTTTCACCTCTGGATTGGGTTTTTTCTCCAAATTTCCTTCTGTTTATGCTTGCTGAAAGATCAATGATTGTAGTAAGTCTCTAAAATCAACTTGTATTTCCTCTTTCCAGCCCTACTTTGACTTGATTGATTAATGTTTCTTAAATGTTTTATTTGTCATTAACGATCCATAGTCAAATTTAGATTATAGTCGATTAATCTTTGTTCGAAAGAAAGTGTCGTAAAAGTCTTCTTTTCCTTCGAAATTGAACTGTCGTAAAGTATTCGTTCTTATAAAAAGATTGATTGATTGTATCTGCATTAGTTTCCTTTTTTTTCATCATAACATTAAGGGATTCGAAAGGAAAAACTTGCATCATTCATATTCTTGTTTGTGAATGCTTGAAAGGAATAGCTAGGGAAATTGCATTAGATGTGTTCTTTGCTCTTTGTCAAAGATTTGATTGCTCTATCCCTACTAGCTAAGGTTTTCATTGTTCAATTGAATGAAAATAATTCTTATCATATTAGTTGCATTTTAGGAATTGCAAACATACATCGTGTGGTGAACCTTGAAGGAAAATTCTAAAGAAGATCAACTTAAAATTTATCTGAATTTACCTAATGGAGCATTGTGACCTAACGAAAAACATTTAGTGGTTCTAGGCTAGAGACGTGTTTGGGTGTCGTAAAACAAAGCAAATGTCGCTAATTTGTCTACAATATATCGCGAATGTGATACCTCATTCCACGTACGTGAGTATATCGTAGCTCGTCCACGTACCTTCAGATATATAGGGAAGTGTTACAGTATGTAAAGTATATGGTTATGCTCTCACTATGCGGTTTGGATTAGACACCGCGTGTATAGATTAGGCCACCACGTACTTTGCTGGGCATGGAATCCCCCCCCCAAGGCATATTTTGGGGCTTAAAGCCCAAGTTTTGATTGAATCTTGTTGTGAAAGCTCTGCGAATTATAGGCGCGGGGCGAAAAAGTATAATATAGTCACATGGTTGTCCACCCTAGTTTTTGTAATGTAATGTCGGCTGGATAGACCTACCCATGGTCCGCAGACCATGGGATTGTATAAATAGAGCGAGGCTCTAAGTGTACAAGAAGAGACTAAAAAACAGAAACGAATAGAAGCATGATAATTCTAAGTGATTTAGTCGAAGTGTAAAGTGTATCTGTGGGTCATAGAGTAGGAGAAGGCTCTGAAACTGAGTGCGTAGAGGCCTAGTAGTCTGCAGCTGAGTGAGCAGACCCTTGCAGCTAATTGCGTAGGGCGAGTCGAGTCTATAACCATTGGAGAATCAATAAAGGAAATTTTTGCGATAATTCTGTGTATCTTTTCTTGGTTTAATGCATGATTGGATATAATTTTCAAGTGTATTATTTATTTATTGTGCAAACCTGTATGATGGTTTTGTATTGTTAAGTATAACTTAAGAAATTTAAGTAGGTGAAGGTGCTTAATTAATACTGGAAGATAAATAAGATCTCAGGTAATAGCGCAGAGTGTGGCACAACCCCTGGTTAGGGTTGCGCGAAGGCAGAGTATCAGGCCACGAGGAACAGAAGGTGCACGAAGCCACCTGCATGTAGGAACAAACAAAGGAACAGTTGAACATATCATACATCTCAAGGGTGCGGAAACCTGGTTCTAGCACCCTGCCATACTACTTTGGGTGAGACCTCAGTCCGTGCTCTGTTGACTATTGCCGAAAGGGCCAATAGTACAGGGATTTGTTTTGCTAATTAACTGTGAACTTGGGTCAGGCCCCAACAAGCCAAGAAATGGTTCCGTTGCCGGGATCGAGATATGCATAGAGATGTATGGTGTCGTATTACTCGAGTCCGACAAAGAAAGGAATTGAAGAGTTGTTGAACAGAAAGATTCACGAATTCGCGGTGCAGGAAAACAGGAATCTGCGACTATCAAAGGAAGAGTGGTTAGATTGCTACTTGTATATAGTTATCCATGAATTTTTTTTTCATCCTTCCCTAGTGAGTTGTATGAGTGGATCACGAAGCTATCAGATAGCCAAGGAAGGTGTAAACTCAACAAACCTATTGTGTGGACTCCGGAATTGGTGCGCAGACTGGAAGCATCAGAAGATAAGATCGCATGCGCTATCGATCACTGGCTCGATCGAATCATAGGAGGATTCATCACTAAATTCATGGTAGATACTTTAGTCAGCTATAGCGAGGAAAAATGACTCTTCCTCAAGGAACCGCGAGGTAATTACGTTAAATATTTGAACACTGGGATTAAAATGCTACTGTGTGAAAAACAGGTTATGCGAATAAATTGATGATTTGGGCTACACGAAGTGGAAGAATATACTGAAACGAAGATAGAACTAGCCCCTTGATTTCACCTCCATGAAGGGGCGAAGAAGAGCTCACGAAGGTTTCACCAAGAACTGTGATCAATCTAATAAGTTAGAGAATTTCGCGCATACCACCCCCACCCACACCACGACCAATTTCACTGTCTTCACCCCCGACTTTTCCCACACCACCTCCGACACCATTGCAAAGCAGTATGGCCAACGCGATAAATATACCAATGTTTAAGGGAGTAAGGAATGAAGATCCAAACTAGTTTTGGTTTGTGATAAAATATGTATGGGAAGCACAGGGTGTCAGAGACAACAATAGAAAGAAGGCAACATTGGTCAATGCTCTGCAGGATCATGTGCTGACCTGGTACATTAAGCATTCCAATGACAATCTGAATGCAGGGATATCAGATATCCAAGCTGTGCTAAACAAATAATTTAGCAGGCCAAGATTAGAGGCACAGTCGATCATTAGATTTAAGGAAATCACAATGCTACCAGGTGAAACCCCATGGGAGTTGGATTAAAGACTGAAGTGCACAATTCACGAGGCAAACATGAAATTAACAGATGGCCAACAACGTGAATGGTTTGTAGCATCATTAACACTGCATCTATGGAATGTGTTGTCGCAACAAAGGCTAACCACTTAGGCTGAGGCTTTGGAAGTCGTAACGAGACTGCATGAGACTCCAATAGAAGATCCTAGCCTGGGAGTTTAGCAGGTTCACACGCAGCTGAAAAACTTGTGCCTAGAGATGTAGAGTTTGAAACAAGACAGGACAACCCACCCAAAGATGCATGATGAGGTATGGTCTGTAAAATGCAAGGGCCAGGGGCATGACAAGGAACACTTCCTAATGTTCGCAAATTACCTTATGGGAGGAGGGCCAATGCCACTAAGATCGGAGGCATAAGCAAAACCAAGCACAGCGCCTGCATTGTGGTGTACGATTTGTGAGATAGGAGAAAAGAATGCTACAGACAACTGCCATCTATTACAGAAGTATACGCAAAATTCCTAGCATCTGTTCTGTAATTTCTGCAGGTCAGTAGGACATGATGAGCGCAGCTATAGAAGTTATGAAGTGATGATGGATTGAACTCCTACCTACAGAGTTTAGACCAAAACACAGGCCCTTGACCAAAACACAGGAATGGCACGTACCGGATTTCAGGGGCATGGATGAGGCCAAGGTGGAGGGGTGCCAGGAAGAGGTCATGGATAGCTGATATGTTACAATTGTGGAGGGCCAAGGCACTATGCCCACGATTGTACGAATCCAATGCGACCATCATGCTTGTACTGTATGTTCTTTGGTCATGAAACAGAGGATTGTCCAACACTGATAGCGAGGTTGCGCGATAAAGGAACACTCCAACCTCTCCCAACTCAGAACCTATAAATGATGAGGTATGAGCTGCACAAGGAAGACCCTAACGTAATATCGTGCTCTGGAGTGGTATTACGACAAGGGATGACAAAGGTAAGTAGCCTGAAGAAAGTACCTGGGTTCGAAATGCTCCAATGAAGGAACCATAATTTGATTTGGAGCGTGCTAAGGAGACCTTCATGGAAGCTAAGAGGAGCTTCACTGATGCCTCCACTTCAGGAAATAAAGAAAAAATGGAGCCACGAATGGACCCATCGATGCTCACTTTGTTCTTGGAGACATGCATGAAGCTGCTGCACGATAGCAAGGCTATAAAGGGGTTGTAAGAACTCATAACTAGATGTGTTGGGACCATGCCAAGAGAACCATGCGTAGTTTGGAAGCTCGAGAAGCACACGACACAATCAGGAAGGGAGATGAGATTGATTGCGCATATCGGGGAATATGATATGGACCAAGTGATTCTGGATCTAGGATCGGATGCGAATGTCCTGCCAAAGCAGACATGGGAGTGCATGGGCAGGCCTGTGCTTCAATGGTCTCCTATCCAACTACAAATGGAAAACCAACAAAAGATCCTACCTATGGGAAGATTGCAGGGAATCACAATAGATATCGAAGGAGTAAGCGTGCTAGCAGATTTTGAAGTAATAGAGATTGTTGATGACATCAATCCCTACCTCATGCTATTGGGAATAGATTGGGCCACTCACATGAATGGAGTAATAAATCTAAAGAAACGCAAGATGATCTTTGATAAAAAGTCACTACGCATAGTGGTACCTTTAGACCCTGTAGAAGTATCACTCTACACAGAGCTAATGTGCGACTACGACAATGACAACGATCTGGACTGCATCTATAAGATAACCACGTGGGAGCAAGATTGGGTAAATCCAATTGCAGATGGTCAAATATCTTGGGAGCGCAAAAGCTCATGCACATTAGACTCTGAAGAGGAGATAGAATGATGACAGAATCGGTTACACGAGGTAAGAGATCTACCTACGTGTGATGGGTTAAGTGAGGTGGATGACTTCCTGAACAAATTTGGAAGAGAAGTACCGGAACGGAAGTGTTTTGACACTCTGAAATGGGTACTGCGTGCTACGCCTGCAAGATGGTGGGGTACACACCAAAGAAGTTTTGAGGACTGGCATGAATGAAGAAGGATGATGTGCATACGATTTGGGAAGCCTCAGATGCAATTGAAAGACAAGTATGATAGTCGAACCAACCTGCACATCCATCTATCCAGGTGGATACAAGCATATGGTGCGAAACCTGCACGAATGCAGACCGTCCTCATGGTAGGAGATACGATTGGTAAGCAGGTGTGGGTAAGGCAATGGCGCGAAAGATCCCTCCATTTGGAACCATGAAGTATGGAAAGACCAAGTGTGCAGAAGAATATCCAAACAGAAGCTTTTAGAAATGTACGTGAAGCGCTAAACAAGGTCCACAATGTGAAGTGGACTTATTGTGACCTATGCGTACTAGTGGTTCTCTGGGATTATAGGATTGCATGCAAAAACCTGACCACGTAGGCACCACCAAGGATAGAGTATGAAGCAACCGCAGTAAGCCCTATAGTACTTGGAGAACTTAGACGATGCATGATATCACCGATAGATATGACGGTTCACGGAACCTTGGAAGAATAAATCCAATTGGGAAATATCAGACTCCAACAACTTGAAGAAGAACGGATATGATTCGGAAGAAAAGCACTCTAGTGGATGCGGAAGTCAAGAAGTTGGAGGACAAGATAAATGAATATTTTCTCGGCAGAAAGACCAGGGTGAAAAGGCAGGAGGTGTACGATTGTGATGACAGGTTTAAGGCCTATCGTTGTGAATTAATCAATTTGATGCCTTGGCTTGGACTGCACATTGCCAAGCGTATTGACCTGGGTAGCACGTTACAGATGGTAAAGTGCGCGATGTCGACTGTAACAATAAAAGGTGGGTATTCTCTAGGAAACGTGATGGATGACAGGATGAAACTTTTCACGAGTGGTGTGACCACCTGACTAGCCGAAGGATAGGACTCCAAGCAGTTGAAAGGGAGCACAGGACTATAAACTATTCTACCCAAGAGCTACACGACGCTGGAGCTGCACGTAGAAGCAAAGAGTCATAAGGTCCATGATCGCACACGGGGGGCTGTGCTGCCACGTGAGTTGGCCAAAAGGTGACCATTGAAGTCACTATTCATGATGGGATGCTCGACTTGAGACCAAATAGAGTGGGCAGTAGGCATTTAGGATGTGATTTATGGGCAAGCTTTGGTAAAATCTATCGCCAAGGGAGCATTAATGAACCAGATTTGGGGGGAGCGGTCGAATTCAAATTCAAAAAGTGCTATAAATTACAAAGGGTTGCCGAGCAAACAACACTTGGTCATTTGCGAATTGAGCTATTGAGCAGAGCCCTGATTTTTCTGTGTCGAGCATTGATTAAGCCCCTGAATTCGCGAGTGCTAGATTTCTAGACAGATACGATGGCAACAACTAAGGATGTTATGGAGATAACAAAAATGATTTCCGAGGAGGCCGTGTAGGCCCTGACTATGGGGGATGCTCTAGAAGGTGCCAAGATTGTGGCAGATACCTCAAAATCACCGCACACACCAAGACCCAAGAAGGACAAACAAGTGATGGTTCCCATACATGTTTCCCCGCGGAACCTGCTGCGCACCAAGATGTCAATGGAGGAGAAGGGAAAAGAGGTCACCATAGAGACTGATGAAGAAGAGGAAGACCTGGAGGACCTAATCATCATAGAAGACGAGGATGAAGGCATGGAGGATGAAACTCAGCCTGTGCACCCCCGACAAAATTTCCCACCTATGTCCCCCTGCAAAAAGGGAAGGCTGAAGTTCCCAAGGAACTGGACGAGACCAAGAGCTCACTCCAGACCCTGCTCCTCCCAGACAACATTATGTTTGATGGCACGCACCCACGATGGGTGTTGACCCTAAAATTCAAAATATTGGGACCTCGCTAACCGTGAGAAGTTCCCTCACCTTGAGACTAGGTACCTCATGAATCCCAAGTAGAACACCATGGCGGGGGTTACAGAACTAGAGTCGTGAAAGTGGTTGCATGAAGTGGAAAAGGCTGCGCTACTGAACTTGCTCTGGGTGCCACATTTCCACCACACCCCAATAACCATTTTTATCAGCAGGAAGCTGCTCTTCTTGGTGCGTGATGGGTGTTTATGGCTAGAGGAGCCCATCCCCATCACGACAGAATTGATTCACAACATCTCCTGACTTCCGTGCAAAGGAGAGGACCCCGTGGACATCTTGGAATGGAAGGGTAATGACTTGACCATCGCGGAGGCCATGAAAAAAAAATACAAGCTGGTGAAGAAGAAAAGGGGCTACGCCATATCCAACATCAACGACAAAGCCGAGAAAGTGGCAACCCAAATTCTGGCTGGTAAGGTTATGCGCAAGTGTCGCGCAGATGAAGTACCTGCACCAGTGGTTGCACTGGCTGAGTAGTGCATGGAGGGGGTCCAGTTTAACTGGTCTGAGTTCCTCTACAAGGATTTTTTAGAAAATTTCCACGAAGTTCAAGAACAAGGAAAAATGTTCCACTATGCATGGCTTTTGTTGTCCATAATGCTCGTGGCAGGGTAATTACTAGAGGATAGTCAATTCCCCATAATTGACAGGGACCTGCCAGAGGCCGTGAAGTATGCTTTGCTCTAGGCCACAAAGGATGCCATGAGGATCCATGACAGTAAAATATTCTAGGTGTTCATGGAGATGAACCTCAGAATGGGGATCAAACATAAGCCGTGGTTGTCACCCACTATCTACAATAGCCTGCAGAGTTTTGTGGAATTCAAAGCAGACATCCACAACATTTACATCAGAGCGTGAAAGGACCCAACCAAACAATGGATAAGGCTACCCATTTTAGCCACATACGACGTCATTTTTAACGTACTAGAGGCATGGCCACTAGAGTGGCATTCCCTAGACATTGCAGAGATAGAGAAGTCGACGACACCAAGGAAGAAAGACAAGGCCAAGCTACGCATTGCCTAGTTGGTAGAAAAGCAAAGGAAGGATGCAGCGGTAGTAGAAGTACGGGCGACGCAGGACGTTGCACAAACATCAAATGAGTAGGAAAAGGTTGCAGCAGCAACGCATGAGGTAGCTGCGAAGGTGCACGAGGGCCAACTGCTACCTTTGCATGGGCAGGAAGTAGAGGAAGGTGTAGATCCACGAATCACGTCAACACAGTTAAAGCACCAACACCCAGTTGAGCAGGCAGGGTCATGTAAGGAGGTCAAGGCATTGAAGTTGTTGATTGATCTGCATGACATTAGTGAGACAGTGCACGATGTCACATCTGAGGCCCTCCGTAATTTCATGCAGGAGAACCAAATTGTGTTGGGGGCCCTCAGAGCACAACTGCAAGAGTTGCAAGTGTGCCCTCCTCAGGCTGGTAACCTTTCAACCAACCTTACACTCGGCTCAATGGTAGTAGAACAGATGTTGCGAGCACAGATGAAAAATACCATAGTGCTACCGGAAGGGGCACTAGTGACAACAAATGAGGCCAACAGGCCTTCGGTTAGCACGCTGAAAGGTCTTGGTATCATTATAGCTATACTCCTGCAAGAGACCTTATATGTGTTGCAAGATGGGATAACTGTAGAGCTGCGAGCTAGGGAGAGATGCACGCTACAAGTCCTTAGTGAGTAGAAAATCAATACAGAACAACTATGCTTGCAGCGTGAAGAAGTGGTGTCATAGAATCAACAATTGGTACAAGTAATAGATGATGCTTGCCAAAACGTCCCAAAGCTGGCCATTCCAGTAGACATGCCAGCAGAGGCATGGATCCATAGGTTAGCAGTAGGGGTACACGAAGTTTGGGAAGAAATGCCAAAGGTTCAATTGGAGTTGAACCTTCAGATCGCCGAGCTCCGGTTAAAGGCGTAGCCATCCACCCCCCAGATGTTAGAGAACAATGCACTAGTGCTATCACAGTGAGACTAGAGGAAATTGGCAGTGCAATGTGAGACTGCACCAGCATGTTGGAAGAATGATTTGAGGTCCTCACAAATCTGCACGAGGACACCAACATCCAGCACTTAGAGACAGAGGCGCGAGAACTCCAATAGCAGTATGATAGTGTCAAAGGAACTGCGCAGACGGTGGCCTTCACTTAGAGTCTCACATGGATGCAACAGGCTAAAGTGCTGAATGAACAGTTGGACACAAAATGACACAAGGAAGCAGTCCTGAAGGCACGTGTTCAGCCTTAAATCAACAAGGCCTTCACCATCACAATAGAAATTGAGGTAAGCTCACACAGATGCAAGGGATGAATGTAGGAATGCAGAGAAGCACTTCTGACACAGAGGTCTCAGAAAAACGTATGCAGTAGATCCAACAAGCAACAACTCAGTGCACTGTTGACCTTGTCGTAGTTCGAGAACAGTTGGAGGGACTCTACGCAAAGATCTCTGCGCTGACCGAGTGACTCGAGGGCAAGTCACAATGTTTGTGTTGGGGGCCTGTTGGGCATGGAATCCCCCCCAAGGCATATTTTGGGGCTTAAAGCCCAAGTTTTGACTGAATCTTGTTGTAAAAGCTCCACGAATTGCAGGCGCAGAGTGTGAAAGTATAATAGAGTCATAGGGTTATCCATCCTAGTTTTTGTAATGTAATGTCGGCTAGGTAGACCTACCCATGGTCTGCGGACCATGGGATTGTATAAATAGAGTGAGGCTCTAAGTGTAGAAGAAGAGACTAAAAAAGAGAAATGAATAGAAGCATGAGAAGTCTAAGTGATTGAGTCGAAGTGTAAAGTGTGTCTGTGGGTCGTAGAGTAGGAGAAGGCTCCACAACCGAGTGCGCAGAGGCCTAGTAGTCTAAAGCTGAGTGCACAAACCCCTGCAGCTATGTGTGTAGGGTGGGTCGAGTCTGTAACATTGGAGAATCAATAAAGAGAATTTTTTCTATAATTCTGTGTATCTTTTCCTGGTTTAATGCATGGTTGGATATAGTTTGCAAATGTACTATTTATTTACTACACGAACCTATACGAATGTTTTGTATTGTTAAGTATAACTTAAGACATTTAAGTATGCGAAGGTGCTTAATTAATATTGGAAGATAAATAAGATCTCGGGTAATCGCACATAGTGTGAAACATTGCCTGGTTAGGGTTGTGTGAAGGGAGAATATCAGGTCATGAGGAACAGAAGGTGCATGAAGCCACCTACTCGCATGAACAAAGAAAGGACCAGTCGAACATATTAGAAATCTCAAGGGTGTGGAAACCTGGTTCTAGAACCCTCCCATACTACTTCGGGTGAGACCTCAGTCCGCACTCTGTAGAATATTGCCGAAAGGGCCAGTAGTACTGGGATTTGTTTGGATAATTAACTCCGAACCTGGGTTAGGCCCCAACAAGCCAACATACTTTCAGGTATATATGGGAGGACAACACTAGGTTGCTATCCATCCTTAGGTAACTAAGTCGGCCACCTTGTACACTGTGATACACTGAACACAAAATTAGGGAGATTTCCTGCCCGTACTTCTCGGTTTTCCAAGAGGTATTCTATAGTTGGTAAACCTTTTTCCTAGATTATCCTTCTTTTGTTTTTTTATGTTACTTTGATTAAAATAAAATTAATTAACCGCGGATAACATCCTCCATGCTCGCTTCTTAGTTGATCTTAGGTTGAGACATATGGCAACAACTTTGGAGTCGACCGATCAATGAATTCCTTTTGATAGGAATCCTAGTCCTTTTCCTCATTTTGGAAATATTGGTGCTCCTTATATGGCTACATTGTCCCTTCTGGTATTTACCATTGGCTTTCCAATATGGTTGTTTTCAACCTCCTTGATTCAAAATGTCATGATTTCTTCGTAATCAAGTACTCCTCCAACTGGAAAAAATCAACCTCTAGTTGATCCTAAAGTTAACCCTTTGCCTTCTTCCTCATTTGTTTCTTCCTCGCCTTCTTCCTCTTCGGTTGGTGAAAGTATTGGTACTAGTAACCAAGTGGCTAAGAAGAAGAAGAAAGGGAAGAAGAATAAGAAGAAGAAGCAAATTCAGTAGAGGGGAAACTAAGCAATCATTGCTTTGAATGCAATATTTGATGAGAAACCGTCCATCAAGCCTTACAAAGTTTAATATCCATGCAAACTTTGTGTGGGAGACCATCTTCTTCAAAATTGTCCTGATATTCCTCAGATCTTAGAAGAATTGTCTTCTTGTTCACATCATCCTATGTCATCAACTTTCGGACATCATGTTGGTGACACACCATCAACTACTGGTAGTAAAGTTCATGGAAATAAGGGTAGAGTTAATTTTCCTTATAGGTTATGTGAAGGGAATCACCCCATTCACTTTTGTCCCTATCTGGATGAAGCCAAAAAAGTGTTGGATAACCATCCTGCTTCTTTGCAGTGACTTCCATTTGGTTACAGGAGACTCTCCCTTAAGCCTTCATTAGTTGATAAATTGATTGACTAAAATCAACCATCAATCAACCCCACTCTCTTTGAAATTGAATTCCATGAGTCTATACCTAACCCAAATCAAAAGGTTGTGGAAACAGTTGACCTGATTTCACCTTTAGTTAATCGTACCTTTCCACTAGAGAGTGAGTATGATACCACTCAAGTTCTTTTCGTTTCTTTAGATTCCAATGAGCTTGGAGGAAACTCTCATGTTCCATCAAGACAGGAGGAAAATCCTCACGTTCTCGTAACTCAAGGGGATAATTCTCCCGTTCTTATGGTACCCCTTCCAAGTAGTCTAGTCACTTCCTTTGATTGGAATTGATTGGCAGGATTCTGTCTTCCTTCTTATGTGCCTTTCTAGATCATAGTATAGGTTTGTAATATAATTATATCTGGGAGTATTATAGATGAAGGTGCATCTGTGAGTATCATTTCCTCAACTGCTTGGCAAGTGCTCGGTTCACTGCCACTTGTGCCTGTTACCCAGAATCTGTTGGCTTTTAACAGAGGAACCAATCAACCATTAGGGATCCTCCCTTAGTTACATATTACTTTGGGAGGAAAAATTGTTTATCTCAATGTGATGGTAGTCCCAAGCCCTTTGGATTACAATTTACTTCTTGGGCATGAATATGTTTATGACATGGGAGCTATGGTTTCAACACTCTTTTGAGTGATTTGCTTCCCACGTGAAGGAAGAATTGTCACCATTGACCATCTTCATTTCCCGGTCCAAATATCACTTCCAATCAACCATATTCCCTGTCATGCGGAATGAGTTATATTTGCGGACAAATCTAACCTCCCTAGGAGTCTAAGACTCTCTAGTGACAAACAAACCAAACAAGAGCTATCCTTCTCTAGATACACATCATTCTACGAGAATTCAAATGTTTTCGATCTTACCTTAGGTCCAACGCTTGTTGTAGCAGTCCAGCGTTGCTGATCCAGATGAGCTCCTCTTTCACTTTCAGACCTGCATACACTAACAAAGCAAACGATTACATAGCATCTGAATATTCATCATAAAACAAAGCATATCTATCATATTGACCAAGGAATACATGAAACAATTCATTAACAAATCATTGAGAAGAATGGACTTATTTGTATTAAATAATCAAAGGAACCATTACAACCTGAGCCTTGGTGTTGTGCAAGCTCCTCCCAGGGTCCAGCAAGAGATTTCCTCTACTTTGACAAGCTCACCCACTCCCACTATGGCAACAAGGAAGTATAGTGATCTCTCCTCACAAGTCAACAAATGGAAGTCCTAATTCCAGCAGCATTTACCCTTTAGAATGTTCAGCTTTCAACCTCCCCTCCTTTGGCCCAATGCCTGTATTTATAGTGTTCTAGAGGAATTTATTCAGTTCCAACATCAATGGGATACTCCCTCTTTTGGATGGGGTAGCTCCTCTTGATGGGATAAGTTCCTCTATCATAGGGATGCATGAACCATCTGGAGGCGCTCAATACACGTCAAACACTCTTCTAGAAGGCTCTAGAAGTGACCACAA